>QFEY01001706.1:0-57111 GCA_003316435.1 Russula virescens
GTTAGCGTACCGCTATAGTATCATAGCCGACAAGTTAGCTAGTTGAAAATATCATTATATTTTCGTAAAATTATGTGTGAGCGTGACAAATTATTGGCATAAATATCAATGATAAATAATGATAATATGAGTAGGTTATGGCTAGGCTACGGGCAGCAAGCTAGCGAGTGATAATCTAGGTTAGAGGTAACTTACCAACAATTATCACTAGCGTACTGAAATTAACACGGGAGGTAATCCCCGATGAGTGGAATACGTTGAACGGACGGGAGAAGCCTGTAAAGTTGAAGTTGGAGCATAGAACAACCATGTGGTTCAGGAGGACGTTACGCAGCGTTACTGGGGATGTTCAGGTCATCAGCGGTGCCAAAATAAAGATTCAACGAATCGAAGGCTTTCGTCCAGTACAAGGTACCCTCGATGAACCGGCACGGTGACAGAAAGATGAATGGCGTAAACACTCGTGATAGGCTTCACCTTTAGATGTGGCGCCCTCGATATCTGCACAGTCAGGCGAGATCCATACGTCGTCGAATCCAACGATTTGGATATAATCGAGGTAATTTGTGATCCCCCTTCCGTGATCCATCGCAATATTTACGTTCACCGGCATAGAAATGACAGCAGGATTGCTCGATAGATGGACCGAGAACCCCAGACTGCGGCATTCGTTGCAAAAACAGGAGGGGAATGTCCCCAAAATGGCACAGACTGGACGAAAAAAGCATCATGATGTGAGCTTTAGGTGATCGGGATAGATGTGAGACATTTAGTGTGTTGCGCATCTTGAGGCGCGAAGCAATGTGGCTGGCGAAGTGAGAGGAAAGAAGCCGGTTGAAGGCAACCGTGACGGGAGGGAATGATGCATGGCGTTCAAATGGGAGCACAGCAATGCCTGATGAAGGCATTTGGCATTCGTATGGCTCGTTGCTGGACAAGTTGAGTTTCGTCATATGAGGGTCTTGATACGAGATGCTCGCTCTGAATCAAGTGGCACAGAAGCAGCGGAAAAGTGGGAAGCGCATAGAGGAGCGAAGACAAGGGTCAATCTGTGTGTGAGTTTCGAACGGCCCAGCTATATGCGTTGGAGAGAAAAAACCTGAAAGCTGAAAGCGACGCCAAGAAAGCGTACCGGCATTCCCCGACAACTTATGAGAATTGAGTAGTCACCACAGACAAGTGGAAAACGTTTGAGTCTGAGAATAGCCTAGAAATTCTGCCCCACACCACACAGCCTGCGGTTCCTCCCGCGTGTAACAATCCTGCAAGAGATGCTGCCCATCACAGAGAAACTACTCGATCAATCAGCTAGAGAGCTGAATGGCGCTGAATAATGGAGATGGGGGCAAAAGGAATCATTACTGTAGTGACAGATCGAAGTTTGTTCGTTATGTCATTCCTATTGAACATGAGTACTATTACTGTAATGTGTGATAGAAGATCCAATTTGGCCCACGGAATGATGGGTCTGACTAGCCCACTTTCGGCAGCCTTTCTTGGAATATATATCCATGGTGCGGTAGTAGTGACAAGAGCCTGTCCTCCGTTACACAGTATCAGTAAACCTACCTTCGCCACCCCCTCTTATTCTCTTTCGGCCTCATGCTCCAATAGTAGATGCGCAACCCTATGGCATCCATTCTGAGTAGCGATCTGGAAAGGTGTTAAACCGTCATCAGACCGGACGCTGACATCCGCTCCACGGGCAAGCAGAAGCCGCACGATCTCGAGATGTCCCGATCGTGACGCCATAAACAGGGGTGTTCGGCTATATTCGGCTGGTGCATGCAAATTTGCCCTGTGCTCGAGGAGGAGCTGAACGACGCTGAGATGCCCATCGTGGCATGCGAAGTGAAATGGAGTCCAGTTAAATCCATCCTGAGCGTTCACGTGGGCCCCGTGATCAAGTAAAACACGTGCCGAATCAGCGTGCCCGTTGCGTGATGCTCCATGAAGTGGAGACATTTCGTCCTTAGGACCACTTTTCGCATTTACATCTTCACCATGCGTAACAATAAGGTGCTTTACAACCCTACTGAATCCGCATGATGCTGCACAGTATAAAGGTGGTACACATTCCGGTGAAAGGTCAACATCGGGGGATGCTCTGGAGTCGTAGTCCATGGCAAGTGGCATGGAAATCCATGCTCTGAAGTGCGGCTCTTTGGGATTGAATAGACATTCCATGGGACCTTGAATCTTCGATGCCACGTCTTCGAACTCGGCGTGCATGACCCAATTCTGTGCGGCGTACAACGCCAGAGGTGTCGCTTCAACGCGGCGTTTGTCTGCCTGCAGAAGGACAGTAAGGCAGGCTCGCGCCAGAATCGTATGCGCCGGTCCAAGCGGAATATAATATTCGCAGATGTTCCCAACATCAGATGATTCCAGCCGATCCGACGTCAAGAATTCCTTGACAGAAAAGTGCGAAAATTGAACTATTTTCGCACCCTTGACGTCGACGATGGCAATAAGGCTGGAACACGCAGAGAGTACAGCCTCTTCCGCATCTTCAGGTCGCCAGCCCGCCACGAGGTTCGACGCATCGTTAGGGCCAAATTCAATTGCGAATATCTCTGCCAGTTCTTCAGCATGAAGCGGTCGAAGAGCCGCAACCATACACTGCAGAAGCCGATGCGCATGATCCGACTTCTCTTTCGGGATCCCTTGCAAAATTCGTTCATACGTGTCGTCCAGCGTGACAGGCAGCTCATTCAGAGCTTTCCGAATACTCGATGGCATGCACCGACGTAGGGTATCCAACTGACAGAATGCCCACCGAAACCTGTCCTAAATGATCAGCCACGACCGTCAAGCAGAGGGAACGAAGAATCTCACATTCCCTGGGCCCGTCTAGAGAGTACATCGATTACCAGTTCTTTATCTTCCGCTCTCCATCTTCGCATAGAATCATCTGTCTGGACGAAATCCCGGACGTAACGTTCGATATCCTGTCTTTGTCCGACTTCTTCATGAAGGGACACCCGATGTGATGGGGCTGTCAACGGGTTAAGAGCACTACTTATGTCGTGCTCTGGCCGACTGGTTGTACAGACGAACAAGTTGGGATGGTTCGACCCGATAAGGTCTCGTAAGAACTTCAGGACCTTTTCGCGAGCAGACGGAGTTCCAGCATTATTCGGGCATTCGTCCAATGCGTCGACAATAACAAAGATCGGGACTTGTCCTGGGATATCGATCATACTCTTCAGACATCGGTCCAGTGCGGCCGCACTGGGTTGATCCGACCCGTCCCGACATGTCTTGTATAGCTGGTAGAGAGTATCCCAACAACTGTCCGAGTCGTCGACGAGTTGCGAGAGGAGGGAAGCCAGTAAGCCCCGGACGTGGCGTTTCGAGGTGTCTCTGAAGTCGAAGTAATAATATGCGACTAGGGCTGATCTCGATGCTCGGATTTGTTTGATATCCTCAATGATCGCCGAACTTGACAGAACTGTCGGTTACTCATTACCGGAATTGTAATGAAACACCATACCAGATTATACTCTTCCCCGATCCCGCTGAAAAATCAAGAACATTAGTGCTCACAAAAGGCGAGCAAGGAGAGAGAGACGTACGATTGCCACGAATCCACAATAACGAGCTACTCTTCTTCCACTCGTCGAACTTGCTGCTTTGAATGAACCACATTGCTGTTCCGTCGTGCTGTGTCTCGCATGCGATATTGTGATTAATAGAAGGATTTGGGGGAGACAACCATGTTCGAAGCTTCTCTCGCAACTGGTTCCCTGTGAGAATGCATTAGCTACAACAATTAATGAGAGGAGCACGAGAGAGTAACGAACGTTGCAGACCATCCATCGCTGATCCGATATATGTCGGGTGAAGGTCGGTTATACGTATGAAGACTTTGAAAGGATGCTGCGTACCGTGTTCGACATTATGTGTGACTTTCAAGGTTCTCGTCGCCATCATCAGATTCTCCTCCTTCGTGAGCATATCCAATCTTTGAAGTGCATCGTCTACTTCCTTCTTTCCGGCCAGCCTCTTTATGAATGTTTCTGTCTCATTGTGAGCCATGATCGAGCACATCGAGCTGAAAGACTCACTAATTCGCCTCTCTTTCATCGTCTTGGTCGAAATTGCAAGAACGGAAAGAACCTGCGCCATAATCTTTCCGAGTAACAAGGTCATCCCTGGTGTGAGCGGGACAGCCGTGTAGTGATCGAGGCGTTGTAGGAAAAATTGGATACGTTCGAAGAGGTTGAGGAGCACTTCATAGCTCGCGATAACATCCTTGACCGTCTGAGCCACGTGTTACACCGGGTTCAAGGCAAGGAGGACGAGTGTAGACTTACGCCAAGAAGGACACCTATTCCTGTGAAAATAGTTTTCGCTGGAGAGAATAGCTAGAGAATAGATGGTTTTAGGACTGCGGAAATATGGAAGGATTCCCGAAGGGATGAACACTTACCGGACCGATGCCCTCTCCTAGTGTTGCCGAGAACGTGAACAGGATATTGACGATCGGGGTCAAGCATGCGATCAAGTTGTCGTCGCCCTTGCGGAACTTATCAAAAGCCTGCGCTTGCTTTCGAAATACGTCCAAGATGGCATCGGGGGTGTTGTAAGCCTCGAGTGCGGCAGCGAATGGATGTGTTCCTAGGTTCTGTTTCGTGAGGGTCTTGTATTCCTGCTCAGCCGCATCGAATATGGCAGTAAAGTTGGAGGTGGAAGGGTCGGTTGTCTGATCGGTTGTCGACATGGGGCGGTAACAATCGTATCCTGGTCAACGTGTTTGTCGTAGGTGAAGTGGGGTATAGGGCATGAGTTCGACAAGGACACAGCCTCGTGTTAACGAGCGCCTGATGAAATGCGATTCGGGAAATCTGAGACCACGATCTATTTAAGGCACTATATATATGTGGTCTGCGTTCCTGTCGTGGTGTACATCAACCAACACCTGTCGAACGACCCAGCCTTGCAAGACTTCCACCCTAACTCCACCTGCCAGTGCCCGCGTCCCACGCCGCTACCACTCCGCTATCTCAGGGTCTCGAGGGGCGCCATTCTTGAATTCTGGCCTAACTATAAGTTTGTTAAAAGGACCATCACCTACTAGTACGGTTTCTCTCACGTGGACCACCTGCCCGGGGGCCCGTAAATCATTGACATTGGCTGCGAGCGAGCTTAGATTATGGCAGAGCAACAGAGCTCAAGTACGTTGCCAGTAGGAGTCTAACAGTATTTTTCTCGGTAAGCCTGCGGCTGCGTATGGAGGTCGCGCATTGTCAGAGTGGAGGCATTCCATTGGACAGGGCAAGATCTTGAGACTGCAGTGCGGTGGAAAACGAGACGATAGACTTACGTTTGTTACGGCAAGACAAGTCGCGTAATTGGCGTCTGCGCTCTGAGGACGAAGGTAGTGAAGTGTGTTAGAAAGGTATGAACCGGCGCGCACAATATTTTGTATATCTACAAAAAGAAAGGAGACCAAGCAAAAGTTCGTGAGATGAGCCCATAACTAAGGATATAAGCAAGTGAGAAACGAAACAAGGCGAAGTTGTTTGATATAGATTGTGATGAGAATATCAGAGTACAACAACCAAGCGAAGAACAGAGTGAAGGGTACCGGGACCAGTGAATCAAAGACACCATCATAGCACAAGGCCAACCATCCCAAAGGTATAGGAACTCATAGACCAACCATAAGTCAGTTCGGGTGAAGCAGCATCTAGATCTTGTAAATCACTTCGATCTTCGCCGACCGGACGTTGTTTCGCCATCCCGGGAACCTATATTGATCGGTCAGACAACCCACGTCATCATCGTGGATAGTTGCAGAATACATACCTCGCCCCGGCCCATATGGCCAACGAATCACCCGGCAAAAGCGCCCCAACAGTTTCGTTATTCATGTCCAGGCAAACTTCATTGGCCTGCCAATCTTGCGATGCATGTAAGTTGGTGTAAATCCTCCATTCGGGCGCAGGGATGCCTCCAGGCGAGTTTCGGACGACCCCTAAATCGAGCCAGGTCCACGAATTCCTGGAAGTACCGTGGTCTTCTGGGTAGCTACTCCAACCTTGGTCATGGCTCTCGGTCTGGATAAGGACGCGAGCGATGATTTCGGGACGCTGGATAGGTGGAGAGACGACGACTTGACGGCGCCCATCCGACACAGTGAGAGGATTATCGAAATGATGGGCCGGCAAGATCGAGGTCAGGCGCGGATAATACTCGGCCGCGTGTAGGACTTTGTCCACAAGTTCGACAGGTAGGAAATGGCACAAGGTAGTGCGGGCTACGATGACGTCGTCATGCGACGGGCTCCAGGGAATGGGAGGTTGCGCAGATTCCGAGCCCGGAAGCATACTGGGGGGCAGACGGGGCGCTATACGAGATGGAGGTGAGGTCGGCAACAGAGATGACAAACGTTACGTACACCTGGGCCTTGATGGGGGCCTCGATGAAGGCCTCGATGACGGGGAAGGAGGTCCAAGACTTGAGGTTGTGCGAGACCATGGGACTTGAGGCGTCAAAAGGTTCTGAGACTGTGGTGGGTTTGAGGACGTAGCAGAATGGGCGGCATTGGATTTTGAGTCGTGTGACGTTGCAGTCCCCATGAGGGCCGCGAGCAAAGCAGGGTCCAAGTCAGGGGGCCTCTTGTTGGCAGACGATGACTTCTTGACAGAGGACAAAGAACTCGGGGACGGTTGAGAAGGAGATGCTTGCTTGGCTCCTCGCTTGATGGCGAAATGGCGGGTGATGACGAGCGTGATCACCACGACAAGAATCGAAGCAGCTACGATCCACATCCTGGACTTCGAAACGTCGGTGTCAGTGTCGTTGTCAGGTAGAAGTGACGGGACGAGTGAGATTCTCTTGAGTCAACGGCGTGTTGTTGGTGCGTGCGTGGAATCGATCAGGAAGATGACGATGAGTCTCGCCGAGTTTTGAAAGTCAGCATTTGCACTCCGCCAGCGCTCTGAGGAAAGTAGGGCAAGTGGGTTCGTACAGTAGGCGCTGTGTTGTGCTGCTGGCGAGTGACGGGCGCAGACAACTGAATTCAATTGATCGGATCGTATCCACGCCGCGGCAAGAACCGGGCCGTGATTCCGATTCCTTTTCACCGCTGTCCCACTCCGTACTAAACTAATGGATGCTGAAGAGCGTATTCAAGCCGTCTCTCAATTCCTTCTGCAGTCTCCACCGGGGGAGATCAATGACGTCCTGAACGGTAACCGTCGAAACTCCTTTCATTTTCCAGACTACGCTTAACCCTCACACGAACTACCCACCCGCGCAGACGTACGCGTGCTCATCGGGGACGACGAGAGTCTCGAGACGGGTATCCTGCCCGTACTACGGCAGTACAACCTCGAGCAATTCACGGTCGCAGAGGTCCCTGGAGCCGGGCATAGCGTGCGTCGTTGGCTCTTCTCTTCGTCGACCTTTCTCCTCCCTGACCTTGGACCCCGTCGCCGCAGTCCATCGTAAGTGAAAGAGCTCGGATACAAGGGGATGAGGATCGTTTCCTCGATCCAAGGTCGAAAACAAGCTTCTCATTCGATCATTTGTCATTAGTGCGTTCCCTACTATCTCTCTTTCGTCCAGAACCTCAACCTCGATCATCCCTAGGAAACCTCCGATCCCCAGACCCACGAATCCAACGAGGCATCAGAACCTTTCCGGTACCCTCTAACCTTCGCACTAGAACGCAAAGAGCAGTGGTGATACTTTTCTCTTCGCAGCTCCGCCCTAGAAGCTTCCACGCTGCAGTACCTTTCATCGCACTACGACGACGGCACGACGACCGTTCTCGCAACGCCCGACGACGAGACACGCTTCATCATCCAGATCGTCGCGAATAATTACAACCCCGTAAACTTCTGGTGAGACCGGGTCCGCCCGCCTAGTCGCGCCGACTCGACTGACGATCACATCTGTAGGTCTGGACGATGGCGTTCCGAGTACATCGTCGACCTCAACGCGCGGACGGTCTCAGGGCAGATCCTAGTGAACGTGCACTACTACGAACAGGGAAATGTAATCGTCCACCATCATACTTCTTCCCTTATGATGCTCCGCTCACAGGCTCGATTATCTCGCAGGTGCAGCTCGGAACAAAGCACCAAGCCTCGATAGCGCTCCCGGCGTCCATAGTCGCATCTTCTCCCGGTCCATCTGCGAAGAAGCTGCTCGCGCTAATCGCGCACCAAGAAGGTGTGTATCAGGAGTCGCTGGGCGACGCATACCAAGAAATGAGCGAGAAGACGTTCAAGGGGCTGAGGCGAGCCCTGCCGTTGACCAGGCAGAAGCTCGACTGGGATAAGGTGCACCTCCAGCGACAGCGTATCTCTGATCTAGATCTAATCGTTTGCGCGTAGGTTCTGGGATACAAACTTGGTGCGGAATTGTCTTCTAGTAAAGGCGTCTTTGGTGGTTCGGGGATGTCGTCATGAGAAGAGCCAGATCTATGTAATCAACTTGTGTATTCCGTATGAAACACTCCTACAAGACCCAGAGGGGTGTCTCGTATATCGACGTGTGACAGGCGTTCGCCCTGGCTTCTAGTAGAACCCCCTCGCACCATGTCAGCTTCAAGTTGACCCACATCCACGCGGTGTTGTCCTCACGGAAAGACCAAAGATATTTCATTTGAAGTCCGAGTCCTCGCAGTGGAGGCAAAAATGAGTTTACAGGTTCTCGATGTACGCCCTCAGTTCTTCGAAGCTCAGCCCAGCTCGTCTATCCGGCTCACCTCGGGCATCGCAACCGAGAATCCGCATCCAAACGCCAGCCACACCTTCCTCCTCGCATCCCACTTCCAATCCGTTGTCTCTGAGAATGTAGTACTCCCTTGAAGGAGTCTGTACAACAGCAAGCGCCGGATGCAACGGCCGTCCGCTCCTCGCGGTCAGATGGACGCTTTCGACGTGATGATGCCTAGAATAGAGAATTTGAGTTGGCACCGGAATAAGAGGACATGTCAGTGCGTGAACACTTGCGCTGGTAAGAATAGGTTGACATTGGAAGTCTTTGCGGGCGTTGGAGGTGTCTTGCGCTGGGCAAGTCCTGCGAATTCCTGTGCCATTTGGGGAGCAGACATCCATTTGCCGCTCAAACTACGCGCCCTCCTCAGTTCTCCTGTCAAAGCAAAAAAAAATCCCGCGCTTTACCTGTTTCCAACGACACATGCCAACGTGTATCGTTCAGCAATCTCGCGCAAGGCGGCGCCCTCAACTCCCATCTGCACCGTACGGCGGAGCCAATGCCGGCTGACCCCATGATCAAACTCTGCATGATCGGCCCATCTCATGGCATCGCGAAGCGGCGATGTACCATGAGGGTGTGTCTTGCGCTGCTCTATGAATCCGGCCCAGTCTAAGCGCAGATTCTCGTTGCCACACGTTCCCACTACCAGACCAAGGACCTCGCATGTAGCCTCGAGGACGTGGAACACTCGAGTGGACCCAGAAATTGCATTACGAGTGGTCACACACCATATCTCCCCCTTGACCATCTCCGCGACATCTGTTATGGTGTCATACAGCAAGCTAGCTCGGACATTTCTTCCGTATTCTGTCGCAGAAGATAGTGCAAACCATAGCCGTGTCAACAAGAATCTGTTCAAGTATCATCGATACCACGCATTGGGTCAAAACGTTAAACCAAACCGCAGAGCCACTGTCAATTGTTTCTCATTATCTGGACTTGCCCATAGGCGCGCGGAGATAATGTCAGTAGGTCCTTGAAAAGCTGGCCAGACGAAGGAGTTCATAACGGCGTTCTTCCGCTCCGAGACTTCTTGTTCCCGCTGTCGAAAATAAGGCCAAAAATTTAACATAAGTGCCGAGCCGTTCCGCTCCAATACAAGAGAGAAACGTCGCCCAGAAAAGTCTCTAGAGAGCTTATAATGGGCCGATGAATAGACTGTTGATGCGTGTGTGTATGCTCTCTACATGTTCAGGACTTGACGCTTACCTGCATACCGAATGAGCCTAGACACCAAACAGCATTGAGATCGTTCCCTGCCCGAAAGACCACTCAAAATGATCGCCCAACGTTGAATGAATTTCCGTTGAGAAAGAGGAGGTGGGAATGTGATGGGAGATAACAGCGGCAATTCAGGATGTACGGGAAAATCTAAATGCCAGAGAATGGTGGGCTCCGCCGTGACGTTATGCACGAGTACACCTGACGACAGTTGGGCTTCCTTTCTGTAATAGGACACGACAGAAGGCGGTCGCGTTATCGTCAAGGGCTTGAAACGTTTACCAGCCGTAGCCGTAGCCTGGGTCTGGCCGTTGAGCTGATTTCTCACCCCCTCTTTGATTCTAGGCAGAATCGTAGAACCGGGCAAAGCAGGAACGAGAGGGCAGACAGCGCCCAAGTTATCCTGAGGGCATGCGGAATTGGGAAGATGAAGGGCATTATCGCCCGCTTGAAGCGCTGGAGAAGCTGCAACCCTTGGCCTCTTGGCCGAAGGATCGGCATGTGCCTGGTCCTGAGATATCTCCGAGGAAACACGTTTCAAGGTGGACCCACATGGACCAGACACAGATGGGGAATGTCTTTTTCCTCGGCCCCCAGACAGACAAGGAGCTGGCTGTCGCGATGGAGTGAAGGTCGGCGCAACAGAAATTTGGGGTATATTCACCCCAGGAACCTTATTTGACGCAGACTCGAGAAGGTTTGGCAGAGACGGCGGACCCATAGTCCCTGGGGCCGCCGCAGGGACAGGGACAGGAGAATCATCAAGCGGAGAATGAGACGGGCCGGAGTTTAGTAACGAGGAACCGGATTGTGGTCGTGTACTCGGCGCAGATGATGTGGGCAAGTTGGAATCACGGAGTTTGCTAAGAAGGGCAGCTTTCCCAAGCTTTGAATATCCCACGATGCGTCGCTCCTTACATATGGCCTTGAGTTGAGGAACATTTAGCTTCGAAAGATCAGAAGGTAGGGGCGCAGTAGTATCGTGGGAGGAGACTGTGGGCATGGTGATCGATGGTAAGACGCAAGTTTTGATGACGGCAAATCAACGGCCAAACATGGGCACGCCCGAGGCGGGTACGACAACATCGGTATATCATTTGAGCACAAACAGTGACCATACTTTTACAACCGCAGTAAGGGCGTCCCTAAACCTAAGAAAGTATAAAGGCTATAAACCCAGCAAAGGGGGCCAGTATTTGTACGCATGAGACGAGATATGTAATGATCGTTGCAAGTCCGAGGCTACGCAGCCGATCGCTTTTTTTTCTTCCGGACGGTCAAAACGTGCACCTTCGTCTTGTCCCCGGTGGGGTCACCGGTTGCACCCTCAGTCGTTGTACCAACAATAGCTTTAGGCGGCAGTGGGGGATTGCTTACGGTGATCGAGCCGTATATATGCGCCTTATAAGTTTCCAAAGTAGCCTCGGGTTCGTCGAACGGATTTGGCGAGATGTCGTCCGCGGGCGGTAGCCCAACAATACGCCTCGGCGGCGTTCGCGGGAGTGGGAGCACGAGCAACTCGTGCGTCGCTTCGACGCTCTGAATCTTCGATTTCGGAAGAGGAAGCTTCGACGCGAGGCCCTCGCAAAGTCCGCGCACAGTGCCTTCGATAAGATCTGTTGCCTTGCGCGCGCGCTCCTGCGTTGAAAATTCGACGCCTGTGAGAAGACTAGAAAGGATACGCCTGTTCATTGAGCGTGGGACCTGACCCGGCTGCGGAGCGAGCGGCGGAGGACGTGGGGACGGCATGCGATCCTCGGGCACAGAGATACCCATCGCAAAGAAACCGGTGACAGCACCCGCAACGCACTCCTGCCGGAAGGACATGCGTTCCCAGAACTCGTCCGGCTGCACTTTGCTTAATTCCCCCATAGGACGACCCTTCTTTTCCTTCTCCCTCTCTACGTCTTGATGATCCCCACCATTTCGCGTAGTATCCGTGCGGGCGCGCTTCCGTGGCGAGGCCGGAGTGTCAGTGAATGCGATCTCGTCCATGAATCGGTTTTTTGGGTCATCTTCAAACGACGGAATGTAGTGGCCGATGTTGTGCAAACCCTCTGGAGGGGGACACGGAAGGGGGATATCGGTTTGGCGATATGGATGTCCGTAAATCCACGATGACTTGGTAGTAGATGATGAGGTGGCAATCCCCATGACTTGCTGTGCTTCCAGTTCGTTGTGCCCAGGAAGGATATGATACATGTCCACCCGGCCCTCAACCCTGATCACCTCGCGAATGTCGCTTCCTACTTGCCCCATCACATGTCGCCACCATGCGCACAGGCGGGCATCGCTCAGTGGGCGCTTCCGCGGGTAATCGCTCGAGTTCGGGAAAAGATACTGGCCCTGCGCACGAGCGAAGAGCTGTACCCAGAGATGTCGCACGGCAACAGGACGAGTTGCTGGATCGGCGTACCAGCGAATGAATGCTCTCACGAGAGTTGCTGTTGGTGATGGCGCGACACCCTGGCCCGTAGAGTCTACCTTCGACACGTAAAGGATGGCGCAATCGGTTGTGGGAGCGTGATAAACGCAGGCTTCGATCGCTGCGACGAGCACGCGAGGGGCGTCAGGGTTGGATTGCTCGGAAAGGAGGACGAGGATGTCCTGAACGTATAGGCGGGGACGAGGAGAGGCATATGGGTATAGGGAATTATCTTTGGCAGGTGCTGTAACGAGAACATGGATGTGAAATTCGCGCACGTCGGGAAGGGTTTTGAGAGCAGCGAGGAGGTGGTCCCGAAGGTTCATTGTGTGTGTGGCCGCGCAGGCCAACCGTGGGAATATTGGGTCATTTCAACATGATATGATATAGGGTATAAGGGAACCGATTCTGCCGTCAAAGCAGTAACACAATACTACTTAATCGTTCCCTGTACAATACACTTTACACCGACCACTACACCACAATCTGGTCGAGGCCTATCTATACGCTTGACCTTGGTAAGTGTTCATGTTTCGAGGGGATGCTTATCTCCTCCTTCAGAATCAATGTCAATCGCGGAGTACCAAAACAGTGTGCAAGACTCGTACCAACTTGTCCAACTCTGGTTCGTCGTAGTCATGCTTGTTTGTTGCAAAATCCGTAGCGGCCGTTCGGTGCACGGTGACAGCTACAGTGGTTGGCCCTGGCGGCGACACGTGGGGAGAATTATTGCGTCGAACTGATGGCAAGTTGAAACTGTTGCTCGAGGTATCATTGAAAGTCCGTTGTCGGAGAGAGTCACGACTATTCAACCTAAGGGTGACAGACGTCAAGACGTAATTGAAAGTGAACATTACCCTTACATCGCGAGGCAAGAGTTCACGTAGCCTATAAGAATGTCAGCGCAACTTCTTTGTATATGACACCAGTGCCACCACACATTTGCCCATCAACCAGAAAAACACCTCATACATGAAGGAAGCACGCCAGCCTACGAACTGATGGTTGTGTAAGAAAGTATTCAGATACGAAACCATACAAAAGATACCTTACAGAGACAAGCATACAGGTGGCCAGGATACTACACTGGTTCGTCGGCGTGGACGAGTCACTAAACGTGAATTCTCACCTCGTTAACAGGCCAGAGTTGATACAGTAGGTCATTAAAGTAATAACCACGGTGTCAGTTCTATACATGGACGTTAGAACCTAGTCCTTCTGCGGAAGGGATAATACGAGAACTCGCTTTGAGAAGCCTGTTCTTTTGTGATAAAGGCACCAGCACATTGTCACGGCAATTAAAATGTCCGCCAAAGCGGTTGAGCTCATTCCTACGCAAATGACCCACTAACGCAAGACATCAGCGGGTGTTCAAGTTAGTAGATGTGGGGCCATACGGTCATGGAGCTATAATCAGAGAACCGCTTGAGTGCAAATCTGTTTTGGGATTAGATTTCAGGCGAAATAGCCCCGTAGACTGTACACACGACTTGGCGGTAAACACTGTATGCAAGCGATTGGACACAACATACGGACAAAGAGCAGAAAACAGGAACCTACCAAATGCTAAGGCCTTATGGACGTCGGCCAAGGTATTTATTCGATACTCATGTAGCCAGAAAAGTGCTTACTGTAGCAAGTTCCACCAAGTATTGCCTACAAAGAGACGTCAAGAAGAGCCCAGTCAAGCCACCCTAATGTGCTTACAATGATCACCGGCACGACGATACCCTTGCTCACTGTTAGGTAATTGCGTCAAAGATGGAGGAGCCCTGAAATGTCGCAAGAGGAAAGTTTACTAATATAAACTCTTCTCGCATAGAAACTACGTCACGTCAGGGTTACTTGCGTGCGGGAGATAAGGACGAGGTGCATACAGCTGCACCAAAAATCCGGCGAGTGCCTGTAGAAATCACCAGTGGGTTGTGTAATTAATGAATCAACAATGTGCAACATACAATGACGTCGACTTGGACCTGCGCAAACTCGCGTAAATACAATGTATCGTAAGAACGACAAATGTGAGTTGAAGGATGACGTACGTTTAACGCCCTAGGTTCTGAATCAGGGACGATACCCAGCAGAACTTGAACAAGCTGACCCACCACATGTTGTAGCCCAGGTTTGCGACATTGCCGAAATTCAGGATTAAATACCTAATATAGTGAGCACTGCGGACAGCAAAGATAGATTCCGTCTCACCAATAGACAGAATAAATGCACAGAATCGTGTGCAAGGTATCCAGGATACTGGGGGAAGCATTATCTCTAAGACATGATTAGGTTACAGAATACCCCTCGTACAATATGAACGCGACGAATCCTTTCAGTGCCCTTGGATCCCTACCACCATAGTGACTAGAATCATTTAGTTCCCTGTAATGATGTGGGTGCATGAGGGTTGTTACCAGTAGTAAATCCATCTGAACGACCCGAGTTACCAGCAGTACTATTAGTCAACAGCTTCAGAAGATTGGCCTCTCCACTTACGTCTGGATTATTGTCACGCCATAAAGGCTATGGGTTGACCAAATCAGCAACGGGATGGGAAACGAGAAATAAAGACGACGCACATTGAGCTGACAAGCAACCCTATGAAGGCGGCCCCGTGACTCTCCCGTATGTCGGCCACAGCTGATCCAGGCATGTCAATGTGTCAAGTCAAGCAGTAGGTGCATAGACGAGCGGAGAGGGACACCGCATAGAAAAGGATAATAATTCGGCACTGTATTTGAGGACCCAGTCCGTCCGACGATCGACTATCTCAAAGGATCGGGAAGCCCTTGCGGGAAGCACTTCGGGTCCTAGGTAGTTCTTGCAGGACCTCTGATCAGGCCATATCATTTGGTAGACGTCATCAACACTTTCCTGTATCTCCATCTGGGAGCGAAATAAATTTGATCACGTAAAGTTACGAAGTGTTAAGGAAAGCACAATGACAACGGAAGGTCACTTGCAAAACAGCCAGCGGAGAACTGAGACGCTTGCTGACTAAGCGATCCAGCACTGCGCAGAACAAAAAATTAATCTAGGATTCCTGGGTGGAAGCGAGCAGTCAAGCCCTCTTGGAACGCGAGTATGTAGCCCGCGGGTGGTGGGGATTCACCCACCACAATGATGTATTGTCCGAGGATTTTGGACTGAGCCCGTTGCTCAGGTATAAATTTGGATATGATAACAATGTATGTATGTAGTTACTCCGAGGAGCTAATAGAGCTTAACTTATACGCGTCTGTATCAGGATGAATGCCCTGGTTTCCTCTCCCCATAGGACCCCACACTGATAAATTAAGAACAATCACGATGGTACAGGCACCAACTGAGTGGTAAGTGGCGTGCCGAGATAGAAGCCGCATCAACTGTATCCCATATTGCTCTGGTCTTTGGTTAGTGAGTTGGAAGGGGGACCATCACACACGCGCCAAAATTAAAGTTTCTCAGGAACGACAGAAAATGTGATACTTTCATAACCTTTCAAGAAGTTTTCCAAGAAAAACGAAACCCAAGCTGTGCTGTGCTCTAAATAGCCTCATATGCACCAAGAATATATTGGCAGAGATTCAAAAATGCGAAAGTGCTAACAACAACTTAGAGGTTTTACAGTATTAGGCCCGCCAACCATTAGCAAACCCGTTGACACGTCCAACAAAGTAAACCTTAAAGCCACCAAACAGCAAACACTACCGGTCTGATACAGTAATCCGAGTCGACATGACCCAGAAGGTTGGAGCTCCTCTCTACCGTAAAGATCGGCGCCGTGCTCTGACGAACGTGAAATTGACATAGTAACGGTGCTAGCACATGAGACTTACGGCAGACCGCATCAGCAACCCGTCCATATGCTTTTTTGTACTTATTTGCCTTTTTAAAGAAAACAAGCACAAATTCAGAAAGTAGTGAGCTCCTTGTCACAAGGAAAATCACTACTTGTTTTAGCAAAATCTACCTATTTACCATGCTTTTCTGCAGTGTAGTGATACTTTCTAATGTTTACAGTACTGCCAATATAACAGTATAATGAGCAGGTACTACAGTGAATACTTATCTGAACTAGATGTTCCATTTCATAGTCCCCTTTGTACTTTTTGGAGTGAATTTGCTTGCAAAAGTAGATGTACTTTTAAGAGCAGCTCAGAATTGGGTCTGACAAGTAAATGATATTCCTTTTTGGGCTTTTTTATAAAAAAGGCAAAAAAGTACAAAAAAGCACAAAAAAGCATTTGGACCTGTTGCTGATGCGGATCCTCCTGCCAGCAGCTCCAATCCACTTCACATTCCCCCATTGAGAATGCCTCCGATCGAATTGGGAAGCCACCAAGATGACAAGTGTAGAGGCCTCTGAAGGAATCGAGTAGAATAAAGTTCTCCAAATTGCACCTTCGAAATGTGTAATGATTATCGTTTCCAAAAGAGTTACAGGAACTTTGTTACCAACGAAAGCGGTTGACGATATGGGGAAAACGATAATGACTCTATTAAAGAGACATTGGATGCTAGTGTGGTGATGGTCGGCCATAATCATGTCCAGCCTAACCTGGCTCAAAAGGCCCATTAATGGGATTTTGAGGTCTTAGGGTTGACTCCGCTTGGGCAAGCTCGGGCCGGGACTTTCTACTAGAGCAGACGCCGCCTCTATGTAATTATGTCCTAGTCATAGGTGAAGGGGTGTCAACAGAGCAGTGGGTCTAAGCCTGATGCGGCAAATGTCCGGTGTGAGCCTGACTTTAAGGAAGAAGGATAATTATCTGTGACAACCCTCACGGGGGGATGTTGAGCGTAGACATAGATAGGAAATGGTCTTGAAGGTGGTTATTGGCTTCGCGGAAACTTGAAATGCTAATGCCGCGGCATGTCCGTAAATCCACGGAGACTTCAAGTTGGCAATAGATGATTGGGGTTGGCGCTTCGGATGAATGACGAGCTGCGCGTCCCATTAAACCAAAGAAGCACGTATAAGTACAATTTCTCCCGACATTCGGCCCCAATTGTCTCGCAAAATATTACTTCCTATGTCGCCCGCCACGTGTGGGTATGCCCATAAGTAGGCATCGTTCAACGAGCATTTCCTAATTTCCTTGGGTAATTGCTCAAGGTTAGAAAGACATGCTGGCAATGCGTGCATGCGAAGAGTTGCCAGCCAATGATATCGCGACAGGACGAATTGCTGTGGGTGTCGACGCGAGACCCTGAGCCACGGGGTTCACTTTTGACACATAGGATGACACAACCGGTTGCCCGAACGCAATAAATGGCAGGCTGTGATTGTTAGGATGATCAATGGCACTGGTACGTGAGGGGAATCTGAGTTACTTTGCTTAAAGAAAACAAGGATGTCCTGAACGAGTGAACAGGCGGGGCCGAGGAGGGGCATATGGGTATATGGAGTTAACTTTCGCAGGTGCTGTGACATAAACGTAAGAAGGTACTCTCGAGAGTTCATTGTGTATATTGCGTCGTGAGGGAGAAAGCGAGGGTGGAGCAAACGTGCCCGCAGTGGGCCGTCCTCGAGGTTTGTATTCCAGGATCGTCATTTCCTATTTAGTACGTATGATACCGGGCCGGGATCCGTTATCTTCCCCGCATATCGGCAAGATATCTTGCTCATTCTCCTTAGCTACGCTCCAAGAAATTTTCTGCTTTCCTATTGTGTCTAAGACGCCTCCCTACGCAGTCTATTCAGTCCTTTTATTCCTGTACTTTATTAGGGTGCACTAGGACCAAGAACGGGGATTATATCCTTAAGCCTTACCGATGGCATATCGCCCGCGCTTGCAATGGTATCACTTTATTTTATGCCTTACAGACTCGCGTAATTGCCTATATACCTTCTATAAAACGGCCATCGCATGCTCTTCTTAACGTGGCATCTCTGTCGTCCTCAGCCGATTCGCCGGCATTGTTGACTCGCACAGGGCTCCAAAACAAAAAGAGCGATATCACAAGGAGAACGGTGGGGGAACCGACTTTGCCATCAGATCTACTTATTTAATTCTGTTGGTCTTTCAAGTACTGAAGAGATAGTTATTCCGCCCTTAAGAAATGTCTTCGATCCCAGGGCGTGTACAATTCTGGTTCATCCTAAATTTCTAATCATGCTTTGCTCTTCGCAAAGTCGGTAGACTATCCGGTAGACGGGGCCGCGACAGCGTTTAACAGTATCTTCCAGGTGTAGGGGGTTGGCTCTGTAGGATTTCCGGTATGTGGCAGGCGTCGTGATCATTGCAAGACCGTTCTCGGAGAGTGCCGCGACTGTTCAACGTTCAACCTAAAGACGTCAAATGTCAAAGCACGCTTGGGAAAGAAGATTAACCTCACGTATCGAGGAGAGAGTTCACGTAGCATATAAGAATGTCCGTGCATTCATTTATTCTGAAATCCGTGCGAACGTAATCACCAGTAGTACACTTACCCATCAACCAGATAAAACACCCGAAACACTAAACCAGTGCATCAGGATCGTTGGTTCCAGCAGAGGGAAAGGAGGGGGACACTCAAGCGGAGGCGGACGAGCCAGATGTTGATTCAAAAAGATTGCCTTCGTATCATGGGAGAAAGGAGATGTAAGTGAATCCACCGAGATTTTCACAGTAGCGGGCTTTCCCTGTGGGAGCGGAGAGGCACTCGTGTATAGGAAATCATCTCTTGCGGCGCTGTGACGAGAACCTGAATCAAATATACTCACTTGGGAGCCTGAGAGGAATCAGGTCCAACGAAGGAGGGGTCCTACGTGTTCATCGTCGTCGGAAACCTCGATAGAGGCGAGTTATTAGAAAGGGAGACGCATCTCACTCTTTTTTTACTACTGTATGTTATCAGTATGTGATCGACTTTCAGGACAAACTCGCCATAGAAACGGTAATATAAGACTTCATGTCTGTACTGCTGACTTCGTACCGACTACACAATCACCATGATCTGGCCGAGGTACTATACACTTGACTCTGGTGATCCATCATCATGATGTACCAAGGAGATGGTAATTCCCTCCTTCACGAGCTAACTCAATCCCCGAACAGCACAACAGTGTCCAAGACACGTACCGATTTTTCCAACTCTTGTTCCTTGTGGTCATGCTCGCTTGTTACAGAGTTCGTATTGACCGTTCGATGTACATTAACAGACACAGCAGCTGGCCCTGTCCTACACTTGTAGGGGGTTTTGCTCTGTCGGACGGACGTTAGGTGGAGGCCGTTGTTTGAAGCATCATTAGAAGGTCGCTCTCGAAGACTATCACGACTATTCAACCTAAATGACGGAAGTTAATCGTACCCTTTTGAAGGCAATAATTACTCCCACATAGCAAGGAAAGAGTTCACGTAGCCTATAAGAATGTCAATGCGCTGTCCTTTCATCCGGTATCGGTGAGAACATACATTTGCCCATCAACCAGAAAAGTACCACATACAAATAACTAGTGCGCCAGGCTACAAACTAAGCATGGCATAAGAAAGTATTCGGGTACGGGATTAAGAATAGGATATCTTACAGAGATAAACATGCTGGTGGCAAGAATGCTACTTTGGTTCATTGATGCGGTCGAAACAAGCTGCATAAACACTCACCTCGTCAACAGGCCAGAACTGACACTGTAGAACATCAGGGTCCTAATGATGGAGTCGGTGCTATACATGGAAGTTGAAACACGATTATACGGACAAGACAAGAACTCACTTTGAGAACCCCGTCCTTTTGCGAATGAGATACCAGCACATTGTCAGGGCGATTAGAACGTCCGTCAAAGCGGCTGAGCTCATTCCTACGCCTGTCACCCACTACTCAGGCCGGGCCATCAGTGAGAATAAGAATGTTAATGAGTAGAGGTGGGGCCATACGATGAAGAAGTCGGAATGAGAGAATGTCTTGACCATGAATCTGAATTTGGATATCAGACTCCAGACGAAACATTCTGGTACATTATACACACCCTTTAACTGTGTACACTAGTATACAAAGATTTAGACACAATTTACAGACAAGAATTGGAAACGAGAAACTCACCAAATCCTAGGGCTAGAGGTACATCGACCAGGGTAATCATTTAGCATTCAGGTGCCAGGAAAGTGCTCACCGAAGCAAACACCACTGAATATTACCTAGAAATAAACATCAGGAAGTGCCGACAAAACTGCCCGACGTGCTTACAATGACCAGTGGGATAATGATGCTCTTGCTCACTGTGAAGCAATCATGTCAGGAATGATGCCTAGAATGGTCGGCAGCAAATGCTTACTGATGTACACTCGTCTCGCATAAAACCTGTTCTACATCAGGGAAACTCGCGAACATGGGACAACAAGGAAGAACGAACAGTTGTACCAAAAAGCCGACAAGGCCCTATAGCAACCATCAGTGAGCTGTTGATGAATCACGGGAGCAGAATATACATTGACGTCAATTTGAACCTATAAAGGTTAGCAAGGTATGATGTATCGTAAACGCGAAGTACGTATGTTGAAGGAAAACGTACGTTTATCGCCCTAGGCTCTGAATCAGATGCGACACAGGGCAGAGTGAGCCAACCTACCACACGGCATAACCCAGGTTGGCAACATTGCCGAAGTTCAGGATTAGGTACCTGAAATAATGAGCAAGGGGAAAGGGGAGGATAGATTCATTCTCACCAATAGACCGAATAAATACATAGAATAGTGTGCAGTGTGTCCAGGATACTGAGAAAACCCATTATCATTGAAGTATGTTTATTAAGTGTAATGATCCACGTACAATAAAGAGGCGATGAGTCCCGTGAGCATAATCGAGTCTCTGCCACGATAATGACTAGAAACATTCAGTATCGTGTGGTAACATAGGAGAATGAGAACTCGTTACCAGTAGTAAATCCATCTGAATGTCCCGAATTTGCAAAAGGTAAGTCAACAGCTTGCGAACGTGAGTCTCTCCACCCACGTCTGGGTTATTGTGACACCATAAAGGCTGCGCGTTGGTCAAATCAACAAGTGAATGTGAAGGTAAAGAGAGAAGGCGCACACTGTGCTGACAAGTAGCCCTATGAGAGCGACCCCGTAGGTATCCTGTAGGTCTGCTACAGCGGAGGCCGAGGCAGACATGTCGATGTTTCAAGTCAAGCCGTAGGTGGTAGAAGAGAGCGGAGGAAGGGGGAGGGGAGAAAAGAGAAGCACACCGGGGCATCGTCTATAAACAGGTGCAGAATTAGATTGTCTGAAAGCACTGACGGGCCGGGAGAGGCGTTTCCTTCATCTCTCCACTAGCAACGGCCCAAGATCTCCGAGAAGTTTGGATCTCTGATTGGGCTTTAATATGTTCCAAAGCTTCTTTCAGTACTTTCCCACTGCATACCTCCATACGGATTAAAACTGGATTCGATCACGTAAGTTGCAAAGCGTTTCAAGGAGAACTCTACAAAGGGGGGCAGGGAAAATTTTCAATCAAGTTACTTTACTATAAAAAGTCGGGAAACCCCCGCTGACTAAGCTACCAAATCTTCACCTTCACCAACTGCCAGCTGCCAGGCCGGTGCCTCGCCGTCTCCTGGGCACTACTGTACTGAGGAGTCTCAATTAGTGCATACGGTCGAATCCCCTGGAGCACTTGAACTAGTAGCAATAAAATTAAATAATGTATATCCTGTACTGAGTTTGCTACCAGAGAAACCATTACGTCCAGCAACGCCTACTTTCTGGTGGTGAGCCATCGCGGGCGCTTACACATATCACTATCAGTTTTGTCTTGTGAACCCATTTACTACCTTTGAGCTATAGTATACCCAGCATAAAGACAATGTACTAAGGATAATCTGATGGACTATGCCGTTACGAGTCCTGTCTTAGTCTTTACGGGTCACTGGAACAGCGAACAAAGAGTATCCCCCCCCCAATTTGCACTGGCCTTCTGAAACGAAAAGGCACCCAAATCATCCAAGACAGATGAATTAAGCTGTGCGAGTACGCAACCAAAACTGCGCCATGGACGGATACACCTAAAATCTGTCAACAGTGACTTGAGCACCTGTGAGTTGATTGGCCTAACCTTGCGGAGGTACCCTGACGGATGAACTCGAGGTAACATCAGGTTTTAGGTCCAAGGACCGCCATCAAATTAGCTAACAACCACAACAAACTCTATGTATTTCCAACATGAATGAAGTGGTACGCAATGTGCAAACGGATAAAATGGTTTCGACCCGGTGAGCGACTTTTGACTTTGAGCTTCTTTAGGTCTTCTCCAGCGCCAATCCACTTGATGTTCCCCATTTAGAATCGGTGGAAAGGCCTCCGTAGACATGCAGGGTCGCGTATGTGGGGTACCTGGGTCCCACATACATGCCAAAGTGGGGAACGGAGAACAGTAAGTAACGTAACAAGGTGATGATCCCACAAAAAATACTGTCCCCAAGACAAATTGGTTACTGCCCTTTTCAGGCAACTTGTCGTTTGTGGGAAAAATGAAAAAAAAAAAGTATGCATTCTTTCTGTAATAACTCCTCGACAAACCACTGGAATTTCAAAAAAGCTACACTTTTCAACTCACTGGAATGCAGTGATCATGATGTTCATTGACCGGAAGGCATACAATGCAATTTGAAGGTTTCGGGATCTCGGGATCTCGTGATTTGTGTGTATTATGCATGCGATTTCTCTTACAAATTTTCCCGCGCGCGACAGGTCACATGAAAAAGGCAGTAAAGGCGGAAACGCCAACATGGCTCTTTGACTCGGAGTCCCCGGCCCGGAGGAACCTGCTCCCGTCGACCGTCGAAGTTCAAAACTCTCGGCCCGGTCTTGCACTGGTGCTAGCGACTGGCGTTTTAGGCCAGGTCACTTCTAGGCCCTACTCAGGCTGACTCAAGCTGGAGCTTTGAAAGGTAGATGCCTTTTTCTGATGAAGTTAGGGGACACGGCTCA
Source organism: Russula virescens (assembly GCA_003316435.1). Taxonomy (NCBI): domain Eukaryota; kingdom Fungi; phylum Basidiomycota; class Agaricomycetes; order Russulales; family Russulaceae; genus Russula; species Russula virescens. The sequence continues at coordinate 23,269 of QFEY01001706.1, forward strand.
AACGCATGAGGAGTGACAAAGGTCTGGGTGTGCTGAAGGAGCAGGTAGCGGTCATCTGCTTCCGCTTGACATCGTCAAACGCCTGCGGCATGGCATGGGCCTGACTCTGAGACCTAGGAAAATGTTTTTACGGTCGCGGCCAGTGTGAGGTGCAGATCATCAGATGGGAAAACTCTTTTTTCCTACTGAAATAGAAACTGTAACGTGGTAGGCGACTTATAGCCCCTGGTTCCTCGACCTACTGAGAACAGGGGATTCACTGTCTGCAGGCCCGATTTCGAGAACCTCCAGGGGTTTAGTGGCTCGGCCTTTGGTAAGGATTGCAAAGCAGTGTGGGCAATAATCCCAGGCCAGCCGTGACACACAGATATGTTTCATCCCGATGCCTTCCTATTTCCCCAGCTGTCACTTGTCTGCACTGCTTGCAAAATGAACCCCCCACTCGATTTTAGACCTGGGCACACATATCCTCAAAATTGATTTCCTTGAAATTGATGTACCAGATGGTGTTCTCACACATGTTTGATCTTGTTGTAATCCATGCCTTGCTTCACAAGTAATAAAGAAAACACATCTATTTGCATGATACCACCATCCTCGACAACTCCCCAAGTACCGGGACACCCAGTAGTCCCTTGGAAGTGGCGTACATATCGAAGTCCCCACACCTGCAGATGGAGTACAAAGTCACATATACCACTCTGGACACTCCACTCATAGAGCCTATTCTTGCCTATTGAATGCAGATAGTATGTTGTCTAACATGTGCGCATGAGGGATGTGGCTGGGTGATGCAGCAGTGGTGGCAGATCATGCCGCAGATGTCACCCATCATGAAGATACACCCATGGCGATGCATGCAGTCGATGGTGGTGGGCACCAGCGCGAATGTGGGCATCTTGGGTAAATGTGCCTCAAATGGGCATTGGCAGTGTGAGCTCTGGATGGGGGCCTGGGAAAACCAAAGAAATGGACAGGGACAACAAAACGGAAATGGAAAAGAAACGAAATTCAGGTGACCGGGCGAGAGAGAATACGAATCTCACAAAGGAAATGGATCATACAAGGGGCTGAGCGTCGCAGTTCTTCAAGGACGAGATGGCTGGTCTTTATATTACCAGCAAAGAGCTATTTTCACAGTAAATGTTCCAATACTGAGTGGGATGGTCCTTGTAGTGAGCAGCTTGAAGACCTGCACGACACGGAATCGGCCGAAACGAACGTGGATGTGTTGAATCATGTGAGCGCGGATCGCCAGAGCGGCCGATCTGCAGTAAATAGCCAAAACACTGCCAAATGGAGTAGTGTCAGTCCCGAACAGCTTTAGGACATTTTAGCATATTATTTGACATTCATTTCATGCTAGTACAATACTGGAAACATTAGCCGTTCTTTATATACTGTACTCGTAGGTAGTTCGTTTTCCCTCAGCGTTGTGCTGACCCGCACCCTGAGATTGCTCGCGTGCTCGTTCTTGTCCCTATTCGACCTTTTGGTTTGCTACAGGATGGTCTCCAAACAGGGGACAGCGAGTGCGAAGGAAACGGGGGTGAGGGGAAGACTGAGGGAAGGTACCTGAAGCAAAATAAGGAGTAGAATAGAGCGCCGCCCAGGCCACGACATACAGCCCTGTGGCGTCGACCGACGAGGCTGGGCGGTCGAGAGGCTCTAAGCGAGGAGGGCGGTGCAGCTAGCGGAGGAATCACCCAACGAGGGGGCAGCGCGAGAGGGCGGCAAGATACAGGGCTCGGAGACGGCCGTTGGCGCTGCAAAGCTCGCGGCGCTCGTGAGGCTACAGCGTGCTGTCGCCTTACAATGTCCTCACGCACTTTTTTGGATATGAGTTTTATTGTCTCCCTAGACAAACACGTCTTCGAAAGGGTATCATAGCACTACTCGTATCATACTCATACGATGCATCAAGAACCTTTCACTGACAGTACCTGACCACATGGTTTCCGCGATTTGGCCATGAGACTATACGCTTGACACGGACGGAGGTGATTCATGGTGTAGAGACGAGAGGATTATCCCCTCCTTCAGAAAGACGACTATCTCAATCCTAGCGCGTCACAAGAATGTGAAGAATTCGTACCGACTTGTCCAATTCTTGTTCATTGTCGAAAGAATTCTTAGTCGTTGCGAAGTCCGTGGTGGCCGTTCTGTGCACGGTAACGGCGACAGAAGTTGAACCTGCCTTGGACTTGTGAGACTTTCGTTTTGTATGAACCGAATCCAGCTGGAAGGCTCTGCTCGGGGTACTACCGGAAGACTGTGCTCGGATATTGTCGCGATTGTTCAACCTAAAGGCGGCAAATGTCAAAAACCTGTATGAAGGCAAAGATTGTGCTCACATCGCAAGGAAAGAGTTCACGTAGCCTATAACAATGTCAGCGCGTCTACTACTTGTCATTCGACAACAATCAGAACATACATTTGCCCATCAACCAGAAAAGTGCATCCGCGACATGAAAATATTTAGCTGGATCAATCGCAAACTGATTGTGCTATGAAGAATATACTGGGGTGCAAGATAATAAGAGATATCGTACAATGATAAGCGAACAGGTAGCAAGGATGCTATTTTGGTTCGTCAACGTAGTCCAGTCGGCAATGTATAAGTTCTTACCTCGTCAATAAACCAGAGTTGATACTGTAGGTCATCAGGGTGACAATCATGGAGTCCGTTCTATACAAGATGTCAAAACCACGATGCGGAGAGGAAAAGACAAGCTCTCGCCTTGAGAAGCCTGTCCTTTTGTTAAAGAGACAATAACACATAGCCGCAGCGATTAGAATGTCCACCGCAGCCCCCACGGACAGGTTTACACTTGCTATCCACTGCCAGACCGTGCCATTAGCAGGTACAAAGGCCATTAGATGTGAGGCCATACCTTCAAGGAGCCATAACGAGAATATTCCTGGACCGCAAATCTGGAATCGGGCATCAGATTTTCGGAGAAATACCCTGCTAGGTTATACACACGATCTGATGGTGAATACTGCAGTAGTGTAAAAGGAATTAAACAAAGCGATTGACGAGAATAAGAAAGAAAGGCTCACTAAACGTAAAGGCTAGGGACGTCAGCCAAAGTAATTAGATACCCAGGTGTCATCAAACTTACCGCAGGTAATTCCACCAAGTATTGCCTATGAATGGGTGTTAGGAAGTGTCTAGTTACGCCAGTTCGATGTACTTACAATGGTCAATGGGACGACGATGCTTTTGCTTACTGTTAGACAATCGTGTCATGACTGGGGCCCAGAAATGTCGCAAAACGAACACTTACGGATATAAACTCGTCTCGCATAGAAGCTTCTCCAAATAGTGATCAGAGCAACTGGCGAGCAAGAGGCAGAATGGAAAGACAAACAGCTGTACCAAAAACCCGATGGTACCCTATAAGAATCGTCAGCAGGTTACATGATGCATCGGAGAATGCAGAGCACACATTGAGGCCGACTTGTGCCTATGTAGCGTTAGGAAAGTACGACGAGTCATAAAATCGAGGCATATATGTTGAACGACGACGTACGTTTATCGACCTATGTTCAAGATTAGAGGAGAGTTAGGGGCAAATATTATATCCAACAGAACAAGCCCACTCACCACACGCTGATGGCTAGATTGTCGACATTGCCGAAATTCAGGATCAGATACCTAGTATGATCAGCACAGCAGACGGTGAAGCTAGCTTCAGTCTCACCAATAGACAACGTGACCACATAGGATTGTGTGCAGAGTGTCTAGGATACTAACAAAACGGATTCTCTGAGATACGGTGATTGGGGGAAAGATTGCACGTACAGTAAGATTGCAATGAGTACTCTGAGAGCCTTCGGATCGCGACCACGATATTGCCTATGGTTATTCAGTATGATATAGACGTGGAAGAAGAAGAACGTGTTACCAGTAATAAATCCATCTGAGACCCGGGCCCGAATTCCAATATGTAAGTTAACTGACAGGTGAGTCTCTCCACTCACGTCTGAGTCATTGTCACACCATTAAGGCTGGGAGTTCATCAATTCAGCAATGGATGGGATCATGGAGAAAAGAGAGACGACGCACAAAGTGCTGAAAAATAGCCCTATGAAGGCGGCCCCATAGCTAACTCGTATGTCTACTACAGCTGAGCCGGCCATGTCTTTGTGTCAAGTCAGGCGGTATATAGCTGAAGTGGGGCCCACAGACTTGGAGAGCATAGAACTGCATCTATTTAAGGACGCAATCTGAAAACAAATTCAAGTTTATCTAGAAGCAGCGAGTGGCCGGCCATCAGGGAAAACCTTCAGGGCTAATCTGCGCTAAGCTCTAGAGAAATAATTCCCGGATAAGGATGTAATTTTCTCGGCAAAGGTGTCAATCATCTCTCGCTAGTGCTCGCCAGTGTTTGCTAGGGCCAATCACCTCTCGCTACCGCGGGAGGTTTTTCCTGATGCGCCGATGGTCTTCCAGAGGCCTGCATTACGGTGTAAAATGCTTGTCCAAAGGGCGCAACAAAAGAAACATACTTCCGATCAACTATGGCCGCCGTCACTGCTCCCGGGCCAGGGTCATCGTTTCCAGGGACGTCAACTCGGCGTCTTGAAATCGCCTGGAAAGGAAAGCAATCTTGCCTGAATCTGGGCCGTTCCGTCATCAGAATTGCCAAAAAGCTCCTGTAAGGTACCCTTTGCGGTTGTCCACGGAAAGCACGTGCCCCTCCGCATCGCATCGCACCGCCCGAGCTCTCACCTCAACGCCACTCGATCTCCCTGCATGCGACACACTCTAGTGTCCCAATATGCCTTTCACTCTTTGTCCTTTCATGTCTATTTCCTCTGTTCCTCTGTTCTGATGTGCTTGTAGTATTACTCTTAGATTCGTACTTCTCGGCAGCCACTCATACTGCACAGCTTTAGTTTTGTATATAGTGTCTTCTCAAGCTTCGTGAAACAAGAGTTCCCTTTGGTGTTCTCGTTTTCTCTTCCTCTCGGCGTGCTTCAAAACCTTCCTTCCATCATATCTCTCACATGGCTTTTCCTTCTTGGGATTAACCTACTGAGGGCATTCTGGTTGCCCGAGGCGAGGCAAAAACTCGACTCGAAAGCCGAATTTTTGGAACCCTTGACGGGGTTTGTCCTCGTTGTGTCCTGATCTTGTCCTCGGTCTCAGCGTCGTGTCTTCGGGTACAAAGACTTGTGATTCCTTCTTGAAACATGTTACAGACTGACATTTAAACAAAAAAGGGTGTATTCTCGAGTTTTCGACAGCGTTCTTCAATATTCTGCCATCCGCGCGAAGTGTTTGCGATCAACTTCAAAAGCGTCGACCTATCCTCGTGCAGCTTCAAGTAACATGACCATGCGCTTTACCGTTTGTAGGTAATTCATGTGCCCGAGAATCTTTTGTATCCGATGTTTCGTCTTTGTCACCGCCAATTTCTCAACTAAACCAAAAATGCCTCTTACAGTACTTGTAAGTACATAAAAAGGACCACTTGTGTCGACTCCGAATCAGTATCGTGTTCCGGCCCCCCTCCAAAATACCTTGTGTGATCACTTCGGTAATAGAAAGCGTCCTCAGATCACCGCTTGGTTGTATCACCGTATAGTACTTCCACTGTCACGGTATAAGCATGTGGTGGACCGTAGACGCATGAATAGGCCGATCGGTCTGGGGTGAAGGTACATACTAAATCTTCGAGTTTACGTCTCGGATCTAGTCATTCTATCGTTTCTGACCGAGCAGAGGCTTAGCAGACCACAACCTTGCGGTGGTTTCAGAACGTCTGGGGCAGTTTCCTTGACACCATCGTGATACGTTCAATTGCGTCCACGACTCGGACACACTTAGCGTGAAAAATGATCATAACATCATTTTTTAGGTGTTTATCAAAGGAATAATTTAATTTCTCACCAGTATCGTTGAATCGCACACCGTTCCCAATCAAAAGGAGCGATGTTATTGATACAACCAAGCGCCACTCGTTAGTGAAGTTAATGCAAGTCACACATCGCTAGTTGTCCATGATTTGCCCACATCCTGTACAGATGACTCGGGTGCGATGTACGGACAATCCCTCATTCAGAGAAATGACTATTCCGATCCCCCAGCGCCACACATCGCCTATGATTGATAAAAATTTGGCCGAATCTTGCTCGTCGTTGTAAGTATGCATGCCCGTTGCGAAGTCCGTAGCGCCCGTCCTGTGCACGGTCAGGGACAGAAGTTGGACTTGTGTTGGACTTGAAAACGTTTTTATTCTGTCAAATTAGCGGATCGGAGGCATATGGAACGCGTTGCTTGAGTTTTCATGCAAGGACCGTTCTTGGAGAGTGTCGCGACTATTCAACCTAAAGGCAGTGAATGTCAAGATCCGCCTGTATGCGATGAAGAGTCCGGAAATTGTGCAAGAGAAACGTTCACTGATATAGATTCTTCTCGCACAAAAGCTTGTCTACATCAGCGAACTCGCGAGCAAGAACCAGGAAGATACCTTTGCACCAAAGGGCCAGCGAGGGCCTATGGCAATCATTAGTGGGCTGTATAATGAATTAGAGGAAGCCAAACATACATTGATATTGGTTTGAACCTGCACAACGTCAGGAAAATATGATGTATTATAAAAGCGAAAAATGTGTATAGAAGGACAACATACATCGATTGCCCTAGGCTTTATATTGGAGGGGAGACCCAGCACACCTTGGGCGACGAGCCTCACCACATGTTGTAGTCTAAATTGGCGACATTTTCGAAGTTGAGGATCAGATACCTAATATGGTGAGCATGGCCGGCAGCAAAGATACTCTCATGCTCACCAGTAGACCAAATAAATACATAGAATATCCAGGATACTGGGAAACCACAATCTCTAAGACCTGTTGGTTGATCAGGTATAATATCCCTCACACAATAAAAAAAGCGACGAATCCTTTGAGTGCCATCGAATCCCTAACACGATAGTGGCTAGAGTTATTCAGTTCAGTTTAGCAACGTGAGAGCATAAGAGTTGTTAGTTGTTACCTGTAGCAAATCTATCTGCACCACCCGAGATTCTGGCAGTTGATCCGGTCATAGCAACGTGTCAGGTCAAGTTGCTGTAACTGAAGAGGTGGACTATAGAAAAAGGAGGGGATTGAGGCACCGTATTTGAGGCTTCAGTACAACTACACAGAAACCAATTGTCTGGGAGCAGCGATGGGCCCATTCTCTCGGGAGACACAGCTTTTGCATGACTATGCACTGGCAGAGTGTAATGGGCCTAACACTACTGTAGTAACGGAAACTGCGGAATATGTCCCCTAGGGTCTAAAGTTTCTAGACATATGGGCCTCTGATCGGGTTTTACTGTGTTCTGGACGTCACCAGTACTTCCTCTATCTCCATACGGGCACGAACTCAATCCGATCACGTAAAGTTACGTAGCGTTGAGAAAGTTCAAGGAAAGAAAATGTTATGATTGATGTGCTGACTAAGCGAATAGAAATGAGTCGTCTCCGACTCGGACGCGGACATGGATCAGCATCTCTGCTATGGCCCTGATATCATTTTTTTGGCATCAGAGTAATCAGTCCTTCGTCTGATGGCTCGCGACGACCTGGTCATCCCAGTGCTATCCCTCCAGCAACATTTTTACCGAATGCCCGTTTTCTCAAACCGGATGGCCCCGAACATCGACAAACGAAGGATTTTGAAGAAAAATTGGTGGACTTCAGAAGTTTCATGCTTTGGCTGGGTACATTGATGGTGGCTGAGCGTAGGTAGTGGTTCTGTGATGAAAAGTATGTGATTTTAATTCGATACTGAGGACTACTAAAATGCGGTCCGTTACCACTGGCATTTGCCACGTTTTACTGTAAACGTGATAACTCCCTTTTAGACCCCAATTTTTCGTCTTTGGTCGGCCTCACATGACATCGTATTCGACCGCGGTCTCTCACCTATCTTGACGAACAGTTACAGCTCCCTCCCTCTCTTTCTCCATGTTGCATAGCTTGACGCCGCACTTGGCATAGGCTGCATCACAGTGCGAGCACACGGGGTATCCAGGTCTCGTGTCCACCAATGGCGATACCATCTAGTACCTTCCCCGCGGCGAATGTCCAGAACACTCCTATCAACCGTCTCCTCACAAGCGGCTACTGTATTACTGCACCCGCCATTCCGCAGCCAGTAACGTAACATTTTCAGTCCACCAATCACCAGCAAACTAGCCGTCAACTACAACAAATCACGCATCAAATAGTTCTGATGTGCATTATCTACATAACCGCAAAGGAATGCGCCAATATGAGCTGATGAAAGTGGTTTGCCTCGACGAGTGGGGTGTTGTAACATAATGGCGGTATATTTCGAAGCATTGGACTTATGTCAAATCTGGCCCTTCTCCGGCGAAAGTCTTTTGAACGATCCCCATTCGGACTGGGTGGAAAGGGCTCCGTGGGGACAACCGCCATTTGTTTACATGACAACTGAACGATAGAATAAAGTGACAATGCTTTCCTTATTGCTAATGCACGTTTGAAATGCGTGATGATTTTGACGCCTTGTAAGGTAGACGTTTTTGTAGGATGGCAGTATTCTGAACGATGAGCATATATACCAGGTGCGCTAGACAAGCGGCAATCGTCGGCTTGGGCTTTTACGCCGTAGGCACCATGTAGGCTTATGTGAGAGATCCCGAAAAAAAATGTTTGTGACAGATGGGAAATAACATTTCCCCCGTACCCTGGACAGAAAACTTGCTAGGACGTGGCTGTAATGCCGAAATAGAGTATCAATGTAACGAAACTTTGAAGGCGCGAGCCTCACGGCCCACTCCTTTTTCAGTACATGATCGATGCCTTCCAAGGCAAATTCGCCATCATACCAGTAATATAACATCATTGTATTCATATCCTGTACAAATACCAAGCAAATAGAATACCAAGCACAGAGTTGTCATGGTCTGGCCAAGGTCCTATACAGTTGATGCCGGTGATTGGTCGAGTACCGAGATGATCGCTCCCTCCTTCGGCAACAATTTCAGTCTCGGAGCACGGTAACGGTGTGGGAGACTCGTACCGGTTTGTCCAATTCTGATTCATCGTAATCACGCTTACCTGCTGCAAAGTCCGTAGTGGCTGTCTGGTGCACGGTGACAGCGACAGCGGTTGGCCCTGCATTATACTTGTAAGGTGTTTTGCTCTGTCGGATCGACGGCATGTGGAAGGCATTATTCGAGTTGGAATTAGAGGATCGTTCTTGGAGAGTATTGCGACTATTCAATCTAAAGGCCACGAATGTCAAGACCCACTTTGAACACTATAATTTTCCTCACATAGCAAGGAAGGAGTTGACGTAGCCTTTAGAAATGTCAATGCATTGCCTGTCGCCAGATGTCAGTGGGAACATACATTTGCCCATCAACCAGAAAAACACCTCGTACAATAGACTAGAACGCCAGGCTACAAACTGATCGTGCTGTAAGAAAACATTCAGGGACGACATTAAGGATGAGACATCTTACAGAGACAAGCATCCCAGTGGCCAGAATACTACATTGGTTCGTTGATGTGATCGAACACGCAGGATTAATTCTCACCTCGTCAACAGTCCAGAGTTGACACTGTAGGTCATCATGGTCGTAATCATGGAGTCGGTTCTATATATGATCATGAGTGTCACGGTTAAAACCCCGCTCTGCGAACAAGACAAAGACTCGCTTTGCAAAGCCTGTTCTTTTGTGGTAGAGATACCAGCACATTGCCAGGGCAATTAAAATGTCTGCCAAAGCTGCTGAACTCATTCCTACGCATGTCACCCACTGCTCAGGATGGGCCATCAGTAGGTGTAATAACAAGTAGAAGAAGGGTCATACAATCAAGGAGCTCAAACGAGAGAATTGCTTGAGCGCAAATCTGGTTTCCGAGATCAGATTCTGGGGGCAACATTCTGGTACATTATACACACGATTTGGCGGTGAATACTAATATACAAAGGTTTAGACACAACTTACGGACAAGGAATGCAAACAAGAAACTCACCAAATCCTAGGGCTACACGGACATCGGCCAAGGTGATTACTTAGCACAGGTGGCAGATAAGCACTAACCGAAGCAAAGTCCACCGAGGATTACCTAGGAAATAATATCAGGAAGTGCCGAATAAACTCGTCAGACGTACTTACAATGCACAGTGGGACGACAATGCTCTTGCTCACTGTTGGGAAATTGCGTCATGAACGGAGCCCTGAAAAGTCGAAAGCGAAACGTTTACTGATATACACTCGTCTCGCATAAAACCTATTCTACATCAGGGAAACCTGCGAGCAGGGGACAAGAAGAGGGGACAAACATTTGTACCAAGAAGCCGACAAGACCCTACCATGATCATCAGTGAGAACTTTGCGATGAATCAGCGACGGTGGGACATACATTGATGACAGTTTGAATCTATAAATCGTTAGGGAGATTCGATGCAGCGCATAGACGAAGAATGCTTGTTGTAGGAGAACGTACGTTTAATGCCCTAATCTCGAAATCAGAGGTGACACGTGACAGAGCGAGCCGACCTACCACATGTTGAACCCCAGGTTTGCGACATTGCCAAAGTTCAGGATGAGATACCTGATATAATGAGCACGGCAGACAGGGAAGATAGACTTAGTCTCACCAATAAACCGAATAGATACATAGAGTCGTGTGCAGCGTATCAAGAACACTGAGGAAAATCACTATTTCCGAGACAGGTTTATCAAAAGTAATGTCCCACATACAATAAGAAGGCGATGAACGCTTTGAGTATCATCGAATCTCTCCCATGATAGTGCCTAGAGCTATTCAGTGTCGTGTAGCGATGTAAAGAAACGAGCATTTGTTACCAGTAGTAAATCCATCTAGATGACCCGAGTTTCCAAGTCAACAACTCCCGAAAGTGTGTCTGTCCACTCACGTCTGGGTTATTGTGAGGCCATAAAGGCTACGTGTTGGCAAAATCAGCAAGGGAATGTGAAGGCAAAGAGAAGACGCACAATGTACTGACAAGTAGCCCTATGAAGGCGATTCCATAGGTATCCCGTATGTCCACTATAGCTGAGACAGACATGTCGATGCTTCACGTCAAGCTGTATGTGGTAGAAGGGTGGAAGCCCAGAGATAAAATGAAGTGTACTGAGGGGTCATATATAAGGACAAAGTTGAATAGCCAGCCACAGAACCAAATTGTCTGGGAACATTGCCAGGCCGCTCCTGCCATCAGAACCGGTTCCTGCCGTGTGATCCACCACAGGCAACGGCAGAAGACATGGTGTAAGTTGCCTAGGTATATGGATCTCCGATTTACTGAATTCCAAACGTCTTTAGTACTTTCCGTATTTCCATTCAGTTCCAGGCCAAATTTGGCAGGTAAAATTGGAAAATGTCACAAGGAGTCTGAGAAACAAGGTTGAGGTAGCAGGCCAGTAGCAGGCCTACGTAGTCAAAATGATGTAGCGTGGGATATAATCCCAACAACCCCAAAAATACCTGCTGACTAAGCCACCAAAGCTCACCCAGCCAGCACGCCTCCAAGTACGGACGGTATAACACTGGTACAACTGAGTCCTAGTCTGCGCGCACTACCAAGAATACCTGGAGCTCTTGAACCTGTTAGGTATACATTTGGGTTTCAAAAGCCTTGGCGGGACTTGATTTCGAACCTTTTTTGTAGGCGGATCAACCTTGCAACCGATTACATGTGGTCTCGTATTGAGACAATACTTCGTATATGATATATGGACTTGCTCCTCGTTGATGAGAGCTCGTCGTATGCCAATTTATCTCTAATTAAAGCAGAAGGTGTATCTATAAACACTGTCCGCGACGTGCAATTAGAAGAACAGATATATTCATCATGATGTTGCAATCTCAAGCCCCAAGCTAAAATTGAAGGCCCCCTTGCCAAGTTGACTCCTTGAGTGCAGCTTCCGAATGTACCAGATGTTGACACCCGCAAAAAAGGTCAAAATTGTTTCACGCCAAGGTTTATTGAAACTGTCGTCAGTGCTGTATTGGTTTTGCAAAAACCACACTCTTATTTAGGTGTTGTCGCCGAGACTCGGATCACTCGGCAATATGGATATGGATGGGGCGCTACTACACGTGTGATGAATCCGCATCATTGCTTGTTTGCTGAGCCAATTATCTTATCTTTGAACAACAAATGTGTACAAGTATAATATAGTACAGAGGCTATTTCGGGGGCACTATAAGGGTTCTAGGCTGTGTCTTCCCAGGAATTAATGTCCCGTTTAGTTGGAAATTTACCTTTGTTTAAGAATATGTTAATGAGGTTTTTGATCAAAGGATAATCTTCCAACCGGTGTGAGTCATCAGGGAAAACCTCCCGCGCTAGCGAGAGGTAATTGGCTCTAGCGAACACTAGCGAGCACTAGCGAGAGATAATCGGCACCTTTGCCAAGAAAATTACATCCTTATCCGGAAATTATCTCTCGCTAGCGCAGATTAGCCCGGGAGGTTTTCCCTGATGGCCGTTGAACCACCGGAACCCCACAGTTAAGAATGTCCCTGTCGGGCCTACTGAATTCGGAAAAGAAGCTCAAAGTCGGAAGTTCGCAATAAGCAATGCCGAGACGGAGGCCTGAATTTTCGTATGGTACACCCATCAAGCAAAGTTGGTTTCTAAGAGATGACAGAAAATTTGTGACTTCTGAAACGAAAAGCCACCAAAATTTTCTGGGGACATGTGAATTACGCCGTACTAGCACACAACAAAAACAGCGCCATGAACGGGTGTACCCATGAGCGACATGAAAATACGCAGTGCCCAGCCTGACTTTACGGAGATCCCTTGCCAGTGAACGACGAACTCATACAACCAACACAACTACAGCAGTGCGAGACGATGAAAGTACGTTGAGCAGATGGACAGTAAGTTATCATGACACAAAGTGGTCTATCGAAAGCATGAGACTGACAGCAGACCTAACCTAGCCTTCCTCCAGTGCCGATTTATTTGATGTTCCCCATTTAGAATAAGGGTGAAAGCGTCCGAGAGCACGGAGGAGTGATACGTGCCATGTTGGAAACTGAGAACCAGTTTATAACGTAACAAAGTTTCTCTCCATATCGCCTGAAACGCTTCCTGATCGTCGTGTGCAAAAGAAGCTCTGTTGCCGAGAGAGCGATTGATGATCCACACAGGATGGAGCGAACACAAAAGATTGGAAATGCATGCAAAAAGCGGCGATAGCAGGCCGTGGTAGGTGAGGCGCCACACGTGGAAGGTATGATATCGGCCTGGTGGTGTTGCAAGGCGGGTGTGAGGCCGTTGAGACTTGAAGTTAAGGCCAGATCACCACTCAGGCCAGCTCAGGAAGGGACCGGGGATTCGAAAGATAGCAGCCCCCGCCTAATGAAGTTGTATGGGGTACGATATCGACAATATAAAACCGCAGTCCGAGGCAGTCCGACCGTCGGGCATAATAAGTCTAGGAGCGCCGGCCCCCGGAGGAGCAGCAATCATCCGCTTTTGCCTCATCGCCAAGTGCCTGGGGTTGGACCTGACCCTGAAAAATCTCAGAGGAAAAATGCTGACAATGCAGTAGGGTGGCGGACACTGGCCAGGCACGTAAATGGGAAATGACTCTTTCTTCCTGAATCTTCCTGTCTCTTTCCTTGCCCACGCAGGCCGAGATTCCGGCGCCAGAGCAGATGGATCATGCTCGGGCCGCTTAACCGCGTGACCACTGTGATTGAGGCCTGAGGACTGCCTGAGGTTCAAAATCACCTCACGGGCCTCGGGCAACGTCAGTACGAATTCTCACACGACCACCCCCCTCTCCTCACGTACAGATTTCAACTAGCCGATGCATGGCGAGCAATTTTCTGTGAGCTATGTCGCCTAGACAAGGATCAAGGTGCCTCGTTGACTGAGCGTTCCGCTTCTTCGACCTAGGTGGGGAAAGTTTGGGACCCAAACCCTTCAAAAAGATGGCGTACTGACACGGATCATCGCCTTGTATACATGCTTCTGCGTCGAACATCCGCATGCGAGAGAACTAGAGGGTACAGGCTCGTGCATTGAGAACGAGACCTGCCCATTGGCAAGCGAGACCGAGACCCTGGGGGGATGCGTGGATGGCATACGACTCCCGGCCCATGGACATATATATATCCATAAAAAAAACTACGCTCGACGCAACTGATATTCCTGCCGGAAGGATAAGCGTTCCGGGGTCGCCTGACTATTTCGAACATCTATCCTATTTCCCTCTCCACGTCTCGACACGCTTGATTATTCCCATTACCCCGTGGGGGTTCTCCGTATGGATGTCCTTCCGCGGTAAGGCCGGTACGTCGGTGTCGGTGAACGCGATCACATCACATGAACCCGGCTACTTGAACCTCCAAATAAGGGACGTAGTAGTATAGACACGGAATTGAGATATTGGCTCGACTGTATGGATGCACGTGATCCATAGTGTGCAGATTATGGCTTTGCAGCAGATGACGTAGTAGTACCGCCCTAGCAGGCATTCACGCCTACTTGGGTCTATCCTGCGTCACCACCATGCGCATAGACAAGCGCCGTAGGCGATTCCCTGGGCAGTGCTCGAGTTTGGAAAGAAATACAAGCCTGTGCACGACTTAAGAGCCGTAGTCAAAGATTATGTGTAGCAATCGAACAACTGAACTAATTGTTCTCAACTACCCTTGCCTGATTTGTGGGTCCGATCCAGGCTTGCTAGCGTGAGACTCTGGCCAATAGGGTCAATCTCCGACACATGTATCATAGAGATCGACACGATCAGTTGCTGGAGCACGATAAATCCAGACCTCGATCGCTGCAACAAACTTGTCTTGGACATATATCGGTATAGATGAGGCGATAAGAGGCAGATGGCTATAAGGGATTATCGATTATCTTTCGCAGGTGCGGTAGTCAAATGAATATGGCATCCGCGCATATCGGGAAGTGAATCGGAATCGAGGGTAATAGGCCACCGGGGGTTGTGTCACGTCCCACAAATTCATTGTGACAACGCGAGCAGACCACGCAAATAGAGCTCGTGTCCTCACGTACTGTGTGATCAATTGCCGAAGTTGTAACCGAAGTATAGAAATAGTAACATGGCACTACTCATACTCTGTTATTGACCACAGTTGCCATAAGATCCTATACAGTTAGCTCTGGTAATCCATCGTGTATGGACGAGATGGTTATTCCCTCCTGCAGATAAACGACTATATCAATCCCATAGCGCCACGATAATGTGTAGAATTCTTACCGATTTTTCTAAATTTTGTTCATTGTCAAAAGCATCCTTGCTGGCTGTGAAGTCTGTCCTGTGCACGGCAACGGCGACAGCAGTTGGACCTGTCTTAGACTTGTAGGGCCTTTTATTCTGTCGAACCTCCTCCACGTGAAAGGTGTTGCTCGAACGGTTGGAAGACGGTGTTCGGAAATTCTCGCGGTTATTCAATCTAAAGACGGTGGTGTCAAATCCGGCTTGAAAGTAAACATTACTCTCACATAGCAAGGAAAGAGTTCACGTAGCCTATAGCACTGTCAGTTCGTTTGCCTTCAATATTCAGCAATAGGGCAAACGTACATTTCCCCATCAACCAGAAAAACACATCCGAATACAATTTAGTGGGCTTGACTGCGAACTGGTTGTGCTGTTAAAAACGTACACGGGAATGAGACCATGGGAGGTATCTTACAGCGACAAGCGAGCAGGTGGCAAGGATGCTACTTTGGTTCGTCGATGTGGTCGAGTGTCCCGGAGCACAAATTCTCACCTTGTCAACATCCCGCAGTTGATACTGTAGGTCATCAGGGTAGTGATTAGGGAGTCCGTTCTATACATGTATGTCAAAACCCCGCCACGGAGAGGAAAAGACAGCTCTTACTTTGAGAAGCCAGTTCTTTTGTGATAAAGATACCAACACATGGCCAGGGCAATTAGAATATCTGCCGCGGCGGATGTGCTCAGTCCTACGCATGTCACCCACTACTCAGGTAAGGCCATCAGCCGGCCTTGAAGCGATTAGATGTGAGGCCATACTTTCAAGGAGCCAAAACGAGAGAATCGCAGGAGTGCAAATCTAGAGTCAGGCTTTAGATTTCCGGAGAAATGCCCTGGTAGATTATACACACGATCTTGAAGTGAATACTGGTATACGAAGAATTGAACAAAAATCACGGAAAAGGATCGAAGCGAAGTAACTCACCAAATGTCATGGCTATAGGGACGTCGGTGACGGCAATTAGATACTTAGTACACAGGTCAGACTTACAGCAGCAAATTCCACCAAGCATTGCCTATCAATTGACGTTAGAAATTACCTAGTTGCACCAGCCCGATGTACTTACAACTATCACTGGGATGACGACACTTTGGCTTACTGT
Source organism: Russula virescens (assembly GCA_003316435.1). Taxonomy (NCBI): domain Eukaryota; kingdom Fungi; phylum Basidiomycota; class Agaricomycetes; order Russulales; family Russulaceae; genus Russula; species Russula virescens. The sequence continues at coordinate 39,647 of QFEY01001706.1, forward strand.
TAGGCAATAGTATCATTATTCAAGCCTAGAAAGGTCACAAAGACGAACACTTACTGATATAAACCCGTCTCGCATAGAAGCTTCTCAGGATCACGATCAGGCCAACTGGCGAACAAGAGACAGAAAAGGAGGACAAACAGTTGTACCAAATACCCGGTAGTGCCCTATGCCAATCATCAACAAGTCACGTGACGCATAGGAGAAAGTCGAGCACACATTGATGCAGACTTGTGCCTACGCGGAAATGTCATCAAGTTTGAAGAATGTGTGCTAAACAAAGACGTACATTTATTGACCTGTGTCCAGAATTAGAGACAATGCTATATCCGGCAGAACGAGTCAACATACCATACGGCAAACCCTAGGCTATCGACATTGCCGAAATTTTGAATCAGGTACCTAATATGATTTAGCACAGCGGACAGCAAAGATAGTTCTGATCTCACCAATAGAGAGAATAGCCACATAAGATTGTGTGCAGAGTGTCCAGGATACTAAGCAAAGCGCAATCTCTGAGACAAGGTAACGAGTAAAAGGTCACGACACGTACAATAAAACCGCGATAAAAGCCTTGAGAACTATCGAATCGCGACCACGAGAGTGACTAGGGTTATTCGGTATAATGTAAAATGCGGAAGAACGAGAATCAGTCACCAGTGATAAATCCATCTAAAAAAAGAAGAGTTTCGGGTTGTACGTTAGCAGCGTCGGGAAGGTATATTTCTCCACTCACATCTGAATTGTGGTCATCCCATAAAGGCTAGGAGCTCATCAGCTCAGCAAAGGATAAGAAAAAGATGAGAACGACGTACACTGTAGTGACAAGTACGCCTATCAGGGCGGCCCCGAAAGTATCTGGTAGGTCTACTACAGATGACCCAGACATATCGATGCGCCTGGTCAAGCGGTATATGACAGAGAAGTGCAGGAGTGGGCCGCACTGAGGGAATTAAAGCGCATCGAGTGCTGCGTTTAAGGAAGAACTCGGTTTGAAATGCGCGGTGGTGGCCTTTCCCATGAGGAGACAAAGTTTGAATGAGTCAGTGCATGACAGTCGAAGTGAATAGTGGCGTCAAAGAAACGTCGAAAATGCTGTCATCGGGTGTCGACTGATTCAGACAGCATCCACATTTTTCGGCGATTCCGTATAGATTCGAACTAGTGTGGTTTCCGTCGCGTAGAGTTACGAAGTGGTGAGTACCCAAAAAGGTAGACCGGGATTCAAGTTAATCTTAGGCTTAGAAGCCTCGAACTCCCATTGCCGGTCAGTTGAGGCAACTTGTTAAGCTGAAGCTCCTGAACTGAGTTGGGAGTTATAAACTCTCCTTGACCCACGGTCGACGAGGTACCCATTTCCACATGATCACCTGTTGCCACCTTTAGTTGGTCTAGAGCCGTATAAGAATGAATGTATCGTATGGAATGGATCTTATTGTCGTCGTGACCCTAAATCTCGAATGATGTGTCGGTGTCAGATGGACACTGAAAAATTTCCTGAATATGTAATCAGGGGCATTGTTGTATCGGGCAATATCAAATTAGATTAATAACCATAATCATACCACCCATAGGCCACCACTCCACCACCCACAAGTAGGTCTTGCGGACGCGCACGAAGGAGTATTAAAGTGAGCCCGGTTGCGAAACCTCAGGGGCAGGTTGACAAGCTTAGCGCACACTGTCGAGGCTTCAGTGACGGCGGTTCACAAGCAATGCAGAGGAGCATACTAGTTGCTATACCACAGAAACAACGAGGGTTACAAGAATATTTATACACTGGCAGTATTGGAATATTCAGAAAGTGCATGTTTCCGCAGTGGGGTGTCGCCAGAAATGGGCCATTGAAACAAATCTCCGGAAATGGCCTTGCAGGAATCAAATGCGTCATCAAGCGCAGCGCATCACTACAATTCACTAGTGCATTCTAGTCTAGTCTAGTGCCTCCCATATGAATGGAGTATGATGGGGTACTGTATGTTGTGTGGTTGTCAATTTCTGCACGCTAGTACTGTAAGCCCGAAAACGCCGACCACCCGACTAGGTCCGACCCGCGTCTGTGCCTCTCCCTTCCATTCTTATCCTGCCTACAATACTACTGTAGGTCTTCTCCCCATCACCCTCGTTGTTTCAGCGTCCGGTGTCTTCCCTCAACCTAGTACTACTAGGTTCTTGCCTGTAGATACATGTCTTGCCTGAATATAAAAACGTGACTGTTCTCCCTTCGAGGGAGAGCCAGAGAAGGCGCCGTTATCCCTTTTTTCCATTTGCGTGCCCACTGGCATTTCCCTCACTTCAATGCTCAGTGCTTTCTTCCTTATGCTTTACCCTTCCATCGGATATCATTCTCTCGAACTCACAGCGTAGTCCCCTTCGAATCCGCGCTATAACTGATAGAATGCCTACCTGCTCGCCATTCACCCAAACCAGCCTAGTCCTTGTTTCCCCCTGCTTGTTCTCTTTTGCATTTCAAGCAGCAGCAGAGGACACTCAGGATTGAGCACGGGCTGATGGCACCGAATTTGTTGACAATGATGACGTTGACGTTAAAGTTACGCGAGATGCGATAACGGGGATCCAATTGGTCCGTGAGACCTTAGGTATTTTTTTAAATCCCGACTTCATTCCTCTTCTGCAGAGGCATCAACTTGCAAGATATGGCGCCTGGAGCTGTGTAATGTAAATATAAGATAACTGTATGTTATCAGGGATGGTTAATTGATGCAGGGTCGTGTTGAGAGACTTCTAACTCGTGTGGCTAGAGGACTTCGGTGACCGCTACTGTGTCGCCCTCCAGTATGTTCAGGTTGCAAATGGCGAAGCAGCGTGAGTACATTGTACACACACCATTCATGCCCAGAACTTCCAGTAAATCACCCTGGTTTGTTCCAGGCAAACTGTGCCTGTAAGCACAGTTTGCGGATATCATACGGGACAGGGGAAGGGTCAGTGACGGGGGCCGCACTTTCGTCGTGGCGAATACTGCATGTGACCGACACCAAATGAGGACTTTGAAGATATACGACACATATTTTTGTACTGTAATACGCGTGTCCTCGCCACTGCTGATCATAACTATCTCACTGCCATGAAGAGCGCGCTCCATCACTGCTGTAGGCTACTTGCTCGGCATGGCCTTCACGCTCCTCGATAAGTCTTCTTCCTCTTTCAGCTCGACTCGTGTGATTGTGAGGAATGATCGGATACCTAAGCACCGTGCAAGTCACACAAACCACGGGGAGCATGTTCGGCCACAGATGCCGGACATCTCTCCCACCGAGGGCAACCCCGGCGTCTAACTTGCCAGCGCGAACAAGGGAGCCATAACCCCAAAAGAACGAGGGGCGCTGATGTTCAGCGTGGATGGCGAGGTTGAGCATGGGCTTCAACATTGCTATCGTCACGATCATCGCCGCTGCCTGCTTCGTTGTGTCACCACCACCCGCTCATTACTGTCACCGTAGCTTGCTTGTTCAAGTTCGTGGACTGTAGGTGTGGCGAGGACATGCAATACGGCGAATGCAAGATGATGAATCTGCGCCAAGAGTGAGACTGTCAATGTCGCTGCTGGCTGTTGCTGTCGTCACTCACATCGTCACCGTAGATACCACTCCGCCTTCGTCAGACTCACAACTCCACCACTGTCATCACCGTGGCCATCCACATAGCCGTCGTCAAGTGACTTGCTGAATTACCATAGTCGCCTCGCCCTCTTCATTGTGGTTGCAAGCGCCTGCTCGTTCTAAACGCGGCCTCGTCGTCAACTAAGAGTGATGCTGTCCCGTCACTTTCGATGTGTGCGGGACAACGATTGGGACAAGTATTGCTTGCGGAAACTTGATCGCTTTGGGCCGTCCGGGGAAGAGAAGGAAGCGGCGGATATGGTGGTGGCTTGAAGGGTTGCCGGACCGTAATTCCGGCACGTTATTCGAGTTGAAGTCGATCTCTGAGATCTGATCTGAGGCCCTGACACACTCCTGACACGCTCTTCCATAGCGTAGTTGGCTAAATCTATCACGTTGCTATAACTACCCGAACCCGTGCGTCAGCAACATGCGCAATAGAGAGCGCTGCTCAGATGGGGGAAACTCTCGAGTTTGGAAAGAGCGCATGAGCGAAGAACTGTGTCCGATAAATGTTTTGACGGAATCGTTCTCAACGTCCTCGCCTAAGTTGGGGGTGCCAGCACTAGACACGTAGAAAATGGAATAATGGGTTGCTCGAACGTGATTAACGCAGGGCTCGATCTCTGCGACAAATCAGTGCTCATCCGATGGAATTGGCTTGGTCGGGAGAAGGATAGGGATGTCTTGGGTGTATATCGGTATATTCAGGGATTGTGGGACACATATAGGTATCTTTTGCAGCGAATCGCAGGTGCGATGATGAGAAAATGCACGTCGCATCGGCATACATCAAGTGTATTGGAGGCAGAGGCGGTGCAAAATTCGTTTTAACAACGCAGGCAAACTGCCGATCGCGGCGAATGACCCTCGTGTCCTCACGCACCCACGCAAAGTCGCAAGTGAAACGGTGACATAATGTTATTCATATTAGTGCTCTGTACACTGAGGAAGTAAACCTTTACCACCCGCACAGTGGCTAGGAACGGATCAAGGTGTTACTATAGTTAGCTCTGGTGATCCATTGTGTACGAACGAGATAGACATTCTCTCCTTCAAATACACGACTATGTCAATCCCGGATCGCCACACTGATGGATATAATTCGTACCGATCTGTCCAACCCTTGTATATTGTTGTAGATGTTCTTGCTAGTCGTGAAATTGGAAGTGGCCATCTCGTGTATGATTGGAACTGTCTTCAAGTCGGACGTACTAGAAGGCCTTTTGATTTGCCGAGCAGCCTCCAGCTGGAGGGCATGGGTCGAATGGACTTCGGACGACTGTCCTCGGAGATTATCGCGATTGTTCAATCTAAACGCGGCAAATATCAGAATTCAAAACGCGCTGGAAAGCACAGAGAGCCTTCACATAGCAAGGCAAGAGTTCACGTAGCCTTTAACAATGTCAGTCAGCGCATATGCCTGTCATTCGATAACAGTGCGAGCCTACATTTTCCCATCAACCAGAAAAACACACTCGTAAAAAATTTAGCGGGCGAGACTGCGAACTGTTTGTACTGTAAATAATGTACTCGGGCATGAGATCATAAAAGATATCTTACGGAGATAAGTGCGGCGGTGGCAAGGATGCTACTTTGGCTCGTCAGCGCGGTAGAGTCATCCAGTGGATAATTTCTTGCCTCGTCAACAGGCCAGTGTTGATACTGTAGGCCATCAGGGTGGTAATCATGGAGTCCGTTCTATACATGGATCTCAGAACTCCGCCGCGAAGAGGAGGATATGAACTCTCACCTTGCAAGGCCGGTTTTTTTAAGATAGAGATACCAACACATAGCCAGGGCAATTAGAATATCTGCCGCAGCTGCTGTGCTCAGTCCCAGGCTCGTACTCCACTGCTCAGGCAGGGCCATCAGCTGGTCTAAAAGATATTAGATGTGAGGTCAATACCTTCAAGGTGCCAAAACGAGAGTATTGCTGGAGCGCAAATCTGGAATCGGGCATCAGATTTCTAGCGAAATGCCCTGGTAGATCGAATATACACACGCTTTGATAGTGTATGCTGTATACAAACGAGTGAATAAAGTCACGGACAAGAATAGAAGCAAGGAAAGCCCACCAAATGTCATGGCTAAGGGATGTCAACCGAGGTAATTAGATATTCAGGTGCAATCAAACTTACAGCAGCAAGTTCCACCAAGTATCGCCTATGAATGGACGTTAGGAGCTGCCCGGTTATGCCAATCCAATGTACTTACAATGGCCACTGAGAAGACGAGCTTTTTGCTTACTGTTAGGCCATCGTGTCATGGTCGGAGCCTAGAATGGTTGCAATAGAAACACTTACTAATATAAACTCGTCTCGCATAGAAGCTTCTCCGCATCATGATCAGGGCAACTGGCAAGTAAGAGACACGAAGTAAGGACAAACAGTTGTACCAGATACCCGACAACGCCCTATTACAATCATTAGTAAGATACATCACATCAGAAAGCGGAACACACATTGATGCAGATTTGTACCTAGGTAACGTTAGGAAAGTACGGCGTGTCATAAATCGAAGAATGTGTTGAACTGTCGGGACAACGCACATTTATTGACCTAAGCTCCAAATTAGAGCCAATGATATCCAGTAGAATGAACCGATTTACCACGTGCTGAAATCTACTAGGCTTTGGACATTGCCGAAATTTAGGATCAGGTACCTGATATGAATTCAGCAGTCGACGGCAAAGACAGTTTCGGTCTCACCAATAGAGAGCATGACCACATAGGAATGTGTGCAGTGTGTCCAGGACACTAAGCCAAGCGCAACCTCTGAGACACGATTATTAGGTGAAAGATCGCACGTACAATAAAATTGCAATAAATCCTTTGAAGGCCATCGGATCGCGACTACCATATTGCCTATGACCATTCGGTATCATGTAAAATGTGGAAGAGGATGGATGTGTTACCAGTAATAAATCCATCTTTAAGACCCGGGCCCGAGTTCCAGGTAAGTAAGCGACTTGGAGAAGGTAAGTCTCCCCACTCACACCTGACTTATCGTCACACCATAAAGGCTGAAAGTCCATCAATTCAGCAAGAGACAGAACCGCAGGGAAAGGAAGAGATGACGCACACTAAGCTGACAGTAAACGCTATCAAGATGGCCCCGTAGGTGTCCCGTAAATCTACCACAGATGATCCAGGCATGTCTAGTCAGGCAGAGGAGGGCAAGCGGTGAGAATAGAAGTGTATCGAGCATTGTATTCAATTTATGGACTCGGACCCAGTCCAAAGGCACGGACTCAGCCATCGACACTGAGACAGAGGGTCGAAAGCAAATTAGGGGCGTCAAGAAGGTCCTAAATTTTGACATATGATCGAGACTACGCCACGCCTCAATGTACTCGATTCAAACCCTCTCTGTACTGTCAGTGTATGGGGTTCTGATTACTTGTCATTCGCAGTTGTGGCAATATGTCGCATGGCGAGTGTAAAATGCGACTGATCCATTGATCGTTCATGAATCATGCTGTCAGGATGCCATCATGCCCGTGTTGCCAGAGAATTGAGTTGCCTGAGGCCTTTGAGTTGGATAGAGTTATGAATTCAGCTTGCCTTGAATTCACGGTCGATCAGGTACTTGTGGTCGTTTTCAGCGTTGCCACCTTTGGTCTAGACTGGTGCACAAAGACGGAATGGATACCAGTAGAAATCAAGATAATGCCTGCAGTTTTTCGACACACGGCAATCTCTGACAAGTCTCTTTTGTTTCATCGCTCCACGAGGACCATCGAGTCTTATCATAAGCCAGAGCCCCAAGCTGTTGCCGGTTGAGATGTGCAGCCGCGGATTTTTCATCAGGGGTAGGGAAGTGGTAAGGACCATTCGTCAGCAAAAATAAAAGGCTGGGCCGAGTAGGGGCCCGAGCGCCCGCCTCCGAGTTCGCCACTCGGTACTACCCGGAAACAGAAGGAAAAAATTACCCGAGCCTTGTTTAGGCCAGACAGTCGGACAGCTGTTTGGAACTTCATCTGACGCAAGAAAACATCCTCATTTGGTCTTCCTTACGCATTTCTTCGCCAATCGTCATCAGAAACATTACTCATTAACGATGATGTATCAAGAGAGTAAAATGCAATTTGTCATGCGCGTCGACCGTGCCACGGCATACTCGCCTGGTGGACCTCGGACTTGGTCCAGGGGGGTTTGGTGGCCCTTCTCTCAAGCATTTGTCGGGTCGGCCTCTGAAAATCCCTAACGGCGAACTTGAGCCTTGAGTCACACAAAAGGAAGCAGCGGAAGCGTTGTTAGGAGCCAATCAGGCACGTCGCCAGCCGCGTCCCTGCTTGGCAGTATGTTCAGCGTTAGGATTCTGATAGGACGATTGAGTGCTGGCAGAGTGTACCGCATTATATTCGAGCGTTAGTTCGTCAGTAGGCTGTGTCGTAGCGGCTCACAGGCAAGGCGCTGAAGGCCAACGCGGCCTCAGGACTCTCCAAGAAACCAAGAAAAGTGTGTTGATTTTGGAAGCGCGCAACCAATCTGCATCCGTTGCAGGTCTCAACTCCGCCGGGACTTTCTCAATTACAGGGGCCTGCTGTGCGTCTGGAACTAATCCCGATCTGGGATTAGTGATTATTTACACAAAGACCGCCGCTAGCACTTATCCTCTTTCCTCTTTCCTCTACTGCTGCTCCGAGTCTGGGACTGCGACGTAAAAGGTTGTTGTGGCTGTCGTCGTATGTTCAAATACAGCACCTCCGAGTCGATGCCCCCTTCCATTCTTCTCTGACTGGCCATCATCGACATGGTTTCTGCATCGGCTGTGGCGGACGTACAGGATACCTACGGTGCTGCCTTCATAGGCCTATGTCTCAGCACAGCGTGCGTCTTCTCTCCTGCTTTTTTTCATTGTCTCCCTGAATTGTGAAACTGTAGTTTATATGGCGTGGCGGTCACCCAGGCGTGAGACAAGAGACTCACCTTCCCAACTGTTGACTAACTTACCACTGAAACACCGGTCATTCAGATGGGTTTACTGCTTGTAACGAATTCTTAATCTCTCACATCTGTGCATGAAACTGAGCGGCTCCAGGCAATATCGTCATGGGGATTCGATAGCACTCAAAGGATACGTTGCGTTGTTGATGTACGTCGAACCACACATTCCTCCTATTTAATGTATATTTATTCCCTTCAGGGTCCTGGGTTCTCTGCATACGGCTCTATGTCTTTACTCGGTGTACTGGTGAGACTGAAACTAACTTTGCTGGACCCAGTGCTCATCTTATCAGGTACCTGATCGCAAATTATGGCAATGTTGACAACCTGGGCTTGAATATGTGGTAAGTCGTCTCGTTTTCCTGGATGTCGCCACTAATTCGTGGCTCAGGGCAATTAACGTACGTTGTCCTGCGACGAACATTTTTCGCTTTCGTGACATCTGCCTTCCTAACGTTGCATAGATTCAACCCGTCATCGGTGTATGCCTCGCTTTCGCTAATTCATCACATAACCCGCTGACGAGTGTTATAGGTCTTCATCAGCGCTCTTGTACAACTGTGAGTCCCTCTTGCCTATCTCATGCTCGACGGTTGGCCATAATGTAGAACAGTTTTTATGCGAGACAAATTTACATCGGTAACTTGAAGCGTTCCTCTTTCTTGGCTCCAATGTCACGATTACTTCACAGTGAACAAGAACAGGATCATTCCAGGAATTATCGTAAGTACTTCGGGCAGACCTCGCTCAGGCCGTATGCATCCTGACATTCATTCATAGGTAACACTGGTTGTAATCTGCCTCTGTGAGTACTTTACTGTCACCTAAGAAATAATTACCTTAGCCAATGTTCCTATAGCCTTAGTATTTGGTGAGTCTCCTTGTTTTCGTTTCTTATCCGTGAAGTTTGTTCAATGCGTTTTATACCAGTATACACCGTCAGAGCGTATGTGTCATCTGCTGGATATTTTCTCCCGAAAGCTGATACCCAACCAGATTTGAGCTCAAGGAATACTCCCGTTACGGTCCCTTATTCGTATGCCTTCACGTTCGCTCTCTTTCACCTCCACTGACGGTCTAGCCCGAATAGTGGGTGACAACCACGGGAATGGGCTTATCTGTGGTGACAATTACTCTGATTGCCGCGTCGATGTCTTGGTATCTCTATCATAACAAAATGCGCTTCTTGAAGCGAGTTCTTGTCTTAATGCCTCCCGCATCAGAACTACGTTTAACATTTGCATTTTTGTATAGAGCCGACTCTTTGGTCAAGAACCTAGTAGTCTACAGTGTCAATACCGGTGTGGTGATGAGGTAAGAATGTATGCCGCTCGACTCGACCACATGAACTAACGAAGAAGTAGCGTCATTGCCATCATTATGCTTGTCACTGTAAGATATTGCATTCTCAGTCTCCTCCCTGGATACGTTCTTATTGTACGATCAGTTCGCATCCATGCATAATAGTATGGTTTCGCTGGTGTTTTGGTGGACCCTGTGTAACTGTACGTCCACGCTGGTAGCCGATAAGAGACGATTGTGCTTAAGATCATATAGGCTACATAAACTCTTTCCTTGCCATGTGAGGATAATCTCCATCTTTTGAGTGGTTTCTGACTTCCGTCACCTTTAGCCTGAACACTCGCGACATTCCCCAAGAATGGGGTTCAAATTCTGGTGTTGTCTCGAGCATTTCCTTCAACCTGACGTCGATCAAACGAAGTAAAGCACCCTTGAGCACCGGTACTACAGGGGCAACTACAGTCTCTGTCGACGTGCATCAGACAGGCCCCGTAGATTTCTCAATGGACAAACATAATTATGACGAGGAGGCAGGAGTGAAAAATTCGGTATAAGCCTTTCACAATGTTGTGGTATTCGAGGATTAATATCTCGGTCAAATCATGGCCACGGAGCGGTCGGTCAAAGGTTACAGTGTACATACGTTGAATGACTCTATGGACTGCGCCCTTGCTTTACTTGCGATATTGATTAGGAGCACTGTGTTGAGTCGACTAATGCGGTCAGATGATCCGTGATTTGGGGGGGCCAGTGAGGGAAGAAGTCGCTAGTATTGGTGACCCACTATCATGTATAAGTATAAGAGGTTGACCTGTTACACGTTCCTCTGTTAAATGACAGGCATATATTAGTCAATACTACCACTTGCAGAAATTAGACTATTTGCTCCTCTCTCCTCGCCTGGGTTGTGGGTTCCGGCGCAAGACACGTAGAAAATTGCATAATCGGTTGCATCAATTTGCTTGACTGTGATGGAAGCAGCAGGCCTTGATCGCTACCACAAATCGACGCCCACAATCTGATAGCACTAGCTTGGCCAGAGAGAAGGACAAAATGTCTTGGACATCGGTATATGCAGGGACGGTGCTGTATGGGTATATTTTGCACAATGGATGGGAAATGAATGAGATGCCACCATCTCAGAAATTTGTTGTGGCAACGCAGGCAGACCGCAGACCATCCTCACATCTCTGTGTGTGTTCGACAAGCAAAGTCGTAATCGAAATAGTGACATAGCATTATTCATACCGGCACTCGTATAATAAGGAACTAAGTTTTTTACCGACCGCAGTAGCTAAGATTGACTCAAGATCTTATACAGCTAATTCAGGTGGTCCATAGTGTGTGGATGAGATGGTCATTCTCTCCTTCGCAAAGAAAAGTCACTTCCGGAGCACCACGACAATGTGTAGAATTCGTACCGATTTTTCCAACTCTCCATTGTCGTAGGTATGTTTGTTCGTTGCGAAGCTCGAAGTGGCCGTCTGCTGCACGATGGAGGAGACAGGGGTCGAATCTGTCTTGGACTGGTGATCTTGTCGAACCGAGTCTACCTGGACTGGAATGGTCGAATTAATTTCACAAGTCCGTGCTCGCAGATTGTCACGATTGTTCAACCTCAAGGCAGCAAATGTCAAAAGTCAAAAACCCGCCAGAAAACAAAGACTACCCTCACATAGCAAGGCAAGAGTTCACGTAGCCTATAACAACGTAAGTGGGTTTGCCTATCATTCGATAGCACTGAAAACACACATTTGCCCATCAACCAAACAAATACACTCGTAAACGCATCAGCAGGCGCGACTTTGAACTGACTGTGCTGTAAAGAATGTACTCTGGCACAAGCCTATAGAAGAGATCTTACGGAGATAAGCGCGCCGGTGGCAAAGATGCTATTTTGGTTCGTCGGCGCGGTTTTGTCACCTAGTACACAAATTCTCACCTCGTCAATAGGCCAGTGCAGATACTGTATGTCATCATGGTGCTAATCACAGTGTCCGATCTATACATGGATGTCAAAACCCCGCCACAAAGAAGAAAAAAAAGCTCTCGCCTTGCGAGACCGGATTTTCGACGATAGAGATACCAACACATGGTCAGGGCAATTATGATATCTGCCATAGCTCCTGTGCTTAGTCCCAGGCTTGTATTCCACTTCTCGTGCAGAGCCATCAGCGGACTAAAGGATATTAGATTTGAGGTCATACCTCCAAGGTGCCAAAACGAGTAAATTCTTGGAGCGCAAAGCTAGAATCGGGCATCGTATCTCCAGCAAAATACCCTGGTAGATTGATTATACACACGATTTTATAGTGTATCCTGCTTTACAAAGGATTGAATAAATTCACGTACAAGAATTGAAGAAAGGAAATCTCACTGAGTGACATGGCTAAAGGAACGTCAACCAAGGTAACTAATTAGATATTCAGATGTCATTAGACTTACTGCAGGCAATTCCACCAAGTATTGCCTATGAACGAGTGTTAAGAACTGCCCAGTTATGCCAACCCAATACACTTACGATGGCCACTGGGAAGACAACGCCTTTGCTTACTGATATGCAGCCGTGTGATCAGAGTCCAGAAAGGTCACAAAACAAATACTTACTGATGTAAACTTGGCGGGCATAGAAACTTTCCCACTTCGTCGTCAGGGAAAATGGCGAGCAAGAGACAGGAAGGAGGGACGAACAGTTGTACCAAATACCCGATAAAACCCTATAACAATCATCAGTAAGTTATATAACGCATCAGAGAAAGCGGAACACACAATGATGAAGACTTGTGCCTACGCAACGTCAGGAAAGTGTGATGCGTCATATAAGAACGTACATTTATCGACCTAAGCTCCGAATTAGAGTCAATAATATATGCGGCAAAATGAACCGATTTACCACGTGCTGATATCTAGGGTTTGGACATTGCCAAAATTCTGGATCAAATACCTTATATGACTCAGCATGGAGGACAGCGAAGATAGATTCGGTCTCACCAATAGACAGAATGGCCACATAGGAATGTGTGCACAGTGTCCAGGATACTAAGCAAGGTGCGAACTTTGAGACACGATGATTAGGTTAAGGGCCGCACGTACAGTAAAATTGCAACATATCCTTTGAGAGCCATCGGATCACGACTATGATATTGCCTAGGGAGATTCAGGATCACGTTAAACGTTCAAGGAGAATCCATTACCAGTAATAAGACCATCTGAACCACCCGGGCCCGAGATCCAAGGTGTAAGTTAAACGGCTTTGGGAAGGTAAGTCTCCCCACTCACGTCTGACTTATTGTCACACCATAGAGGCTAGAAGTTCATCAATTTAGTAAGGGATGCGACGCATCGGGAAGAGGAGAGACGACGCACACTAAGCTGGCAGCAAATGCTATCACGACGGCCCCGAAGGTATCCCGTAAATCCGCTACAGCTGATGCAGGCATGTCGATGCGTCAAGTCAGGTAATAAATGGTAGAGAAGTGTAGAGGCGGAGGGAATAGACGTGTATCGAATTATCAGTTCGAGTACTGATGGATTTAAGGCCTCTCCCGTCCGAAGGCACAGAGCGGCCATCTAGGAGTGGAGGAGTGGCAAAGGCTGAACCCTCCAATCGAATTAGGGGTTTTCAGACCTTTGCAGATTCTGATCGAGATCAACTGTTCCCGTCCCGACTGTATGTGTTTGAGATACTTGTCATCCGCAGTTGCAGTGTGAGTGTGCTCAAAATGTGGAGGCTGATGATTGATCCTTCATGCTGTCAGACTGCCACCATACTTGTACTGTACAGAATTTCCAGGTTTGAGTCAACTTATAGTTACCTAAGGCTTCTGAGTTGGACAGAGACTCACGGTCGCCCAAGATACCAGCGCTGCCACCTTTGCCGTCCTTGTCTTTCGGCGCGCATAGTGGATGCAATGTGTCATGACCCTAGATCTCAGATTGGCAGGGTTGGGTCGAAGCATGACCAATCTCAGACTTGGCCGCACTGGGGGTTGCAGAACTGTTACAAAATCACAAATAGAAAATCATTCACAATACCTTTTGACACCCGGACTTTTGAAGTCAACGTGATAATACACGAACTAGCCCTCTGAAGTGTCACTTTGGTATAAGGTGATTGAGTAGTTGTGTCGGAAGAAAGCCGATTCTGAGTTATTGAAAAATTGAGTGCCAGGTTTCTTTACGGATTGTTAGGTAAGCCTACAACCCGACGCGTCGGCCGAGTGGCGGACTTTGAAGCGAACTTTCTTTATTTCTTTTGTGATCCATGATTGGGTGGTGGGAGATCTATCCTCAGCTCTCTGCGGTAATCTCTTAAAAAACTGCATTTTGAAACTCTGGTATTTTGCAGCCCAACCCATAGTGATACGTATACGTAGTGTTCATTGTGCATATGATATATAGGACTCAGGATTGGGCAGGGCTGAGGAGGCTGACACGTGTTGACAAAAACGCGCTGGTGTCAAAGTTCTGACGCGATATCTAGAATTACGGTATGGCTGGAGCAATTTCTTATGTTCACTAGCGTGTCATTCACTGGTACTGGTAGGGTTGCGAATCGCGAGGGCCTGGCAGTGGGGAACGGAACGTGAACCTATGTTCTTGTGCTGCATGGGACAAATGGGGCCATTGGCGGTTGTGGGACTTGTTCCGACGCAGGAATGGTTATAGTTTGAACTGATTCTTGAGTTCAGAGCAGTCAACGCTTGATGATATAACTAATGCATTGACCAAATAAAAAATGAAATTAGCAGCCCCTTCGAGTTACGTAGATCCGTCCGTTTCCGATGGATGATTTTTACACCTAATAGGTGTCATGCAATTATATATATATATTCGATGCCGTGGCTTGCAGAGATAGGAGTTTTCATCTGACTTCCCGTCTCATCCGGCGAGATCCAGGATCGCAACGATGATTGGCCACCGTTTCGTCACACTGGCGCTAGCTACTACCAGTATGGTATCAACCTCCTTTTCGCGCTCGTCACCATGTAACATCACCTCTGGCCAAAGAATTGTGAAATACGCTGTCAAGTCTATGCGGGGTTACTTTCACGTGTCCTGGTTACCCGCCTCATTTATGCTTTCCTTGGTTAGCGTGTCGCTTCCCATACAAACATCTTGGCTATACTATAGTACCATCGGAAAACATGATGCATTCAGTTTTCTGACACACGGCGATCTCTAACAAGTCCTCTTGCTTCAACCCGCTGTCCACAATTGACTCTGTGAATCTGAGGACCGTTACATTTGATCACGAGGTAGGTGATTGCAATCTACCGGCCTGCCTCTCTCACCCCACTCTATGCATCCATGCATCTGGTGCATGCTCTTCGTAGTAATAGATGCCTTCATCTACCACACGCCGCAGAACTGGTGGTACCACGGTGAGACCTGTAAGGGAGGCATGCTCGCTAGGCTCGGAAACAACATGTGCAGACTTATTCCTCCATTGAATATACGACGTCGGTTGAACCCATTCTTTTCCTACTTTCCTTTAGCCCCTTTTAGCCCAGTAGTACAGTACCTTGTGAATAGGAAAGGTGGCCGCGTCCTCGAAGGACAGCAGCGAACAACGCCCCAGTATTCCTCCTTTTCACTCGCGCCGCCTCGATCTCGGTCTCTACGCGTTCGTTTCCCTTCGGGATTGCGGGCCCGTTCTTTACTCTCACCTCTTTTATCCTTTCTTTCGAACTCACTTTTGCTAGGCTCCTCGGGATCCCCGCTACAGACACCTGACCCACTCCATCTTTGGCAAGAGGATTCCTCTTGCCAAGATAGAGTGGGTCAGGGGTCTCACACCTCGTGCCGCCTACAGTAACTCTTGTAAGGCCATTCGCTGCGCTGTGATGAAATCAGGAGACGCATAAGATCCAGGGGCTCCCGAGGGAGGAGGGACAGCGCTCGAGCCATGCTCACGCTTTGGAGTAGAATATTGGGCGAGGCCGCGCACTGCAGGTCTCGGGTTGGAGGAGGACTCATCGGAAAATTGTCCAAATTCTTGCGAGGCATCGCAGTGGTCACGTGTTTGCACCGGCCCGGTCCTGGTTCATGCTCCCAAACGAGCCATTACGCGTTGTCAGATTCTTACATTATACTTGCAAGATAATTGTAGCCTCTTATCACACTTGTAATCGATCACAAATTGTCTGTCTGGTTGTGCAGCGATTGTATGCCCATGAGAGACTCCTGCCATATCGTTTTTATCTTGCGAGTTACTTAAGGGTTTGTCATTGATCTATATGTCATCACAAGGATAGGACAATGTCGGAATGAACTCAGGCGTTCCTCGTCCCATCTTACTGATCTCATGATAAGGTATCCAGAGAGGGCCAGATGGCATCGCAATCAACACCGAGTCCGAGGACAGGACAATGTCGGAACGAGCTCAGAGGTTCCTTGTCCCATCTTACCGATCTCACGATAAGGTATCGTGAGAGGACCAGATGGCATCGCAAACAACTATAGCTGTACTACTAGTACTCTGCACGAACCCCCTTGACTTGCTCAAGGTCAAGTCCCAAGTTGCGACCCACGGACCCGAGGGCGGTATCGGACGCGGTATCTGGTGCACCCTTAGCGATATAATAGTACACATCAAGTCTCTGAGGATGGCGGCACTGGTTGTATCGTGGCGGCCTTGGCCCGAACGTCGTGGGCAACGTGAGCAGCTAGCACTCTTTGGACAATAATCGGTACGATCGCCGATATGTTTCAAAGCTATATAACACAGATGGCCTGGGCCATGGCGATAGTACCTATCGAGTCCTCAAGGTGTTGCATAGCCATCACTATCGCTGTCACTCCCATCGCTATCCAAGTCCGACTCGGAGTTACTGGAACCCATCATATCTGAGTCTTCCGAGTCCTCCAAGTTGCTATCATTTTCGATCTCTGGCTCGCACACTCCTTCGCCCTCTCCTTCAAGTTCGGCTCTGAGTTCTGCCTCCTCTCCTTCAAGTTCGATCTCTGGGAGTCTCTTGTATTGCAAGTGGCCGACGCCGAGACCAAAATGTCTGATCAGCATATCACGGTCGACAAAGCTTCAGTAGACCATCAGTGAATATCAACACTTGCTGTTCAGGAAATATGGCTCACATGTTCACGTAGAAGTTTACCCAGTCTTCTTCGTCTTTGGGGTTTAGAACACGTGCCCCAGACTTCGTGGCGGAAAGCAATGTAGAGGTGCCTCCTTCAGAAAATGCAGGGATGACATGGACACCTCTAATGACTTGCGCAGGATCGACAAATGAGAAGGCATACTCATCCGTCGATGGAACAAACCCAATTTTTGGGAGGCGTGCATGATGAAACCCATGGCGATAACGGCCAGGCTCCTTCCCGAACCACCGTACCCACAGGAAGTCCAATCGGATGAGCGACTTCCCCTCAACATCCGGGTGCATGGACATCACATGTGCATGGAAAATCCCAAGAACACGGGCATACCAGTACGGTTCTGCACCTGCACCTGTTTCGCCAGACTTGACCATGATGTCAGGGTGCGTCTGAGGGTTTATGATGTCCCCATCACGTCTGACATCATAAGTTGTATAGTTTATGCGTAAAGTCTTACTGCGATAGATGCGCGACC
>QFEY01001710.1:0-20613 GCA_003316435.1 Russula virescens
ACTAAGACAACCAAACAAGTCGGGACGGAGACGAGATGAGACCAACGGCGAGCCCACTAGGGTTAATGCAAGGGTCTCGGGAAAACACAGCTTGCTACATGGCAAGGCAGTGAGGTGTTGGAGTAGCAATGGTTGAGGGGTGAGAGCGGTGGAGAAAGGGGGGACAATGAGGAAGGCGATACTTTGTGGCGATCGAGTGATGGATGGTGAATGGCGACATGCCAGAATAGTGGATGAGGCAGTGGGGATGTGCCTGGAGCAGGGCCTGGGGAAGATACTGGAAATGCGCGAACGGGATAGACGAAAAGCGAGGACGACGAGATCGAGAGGTACGAGACAAGAGGAGGTACCCGCTGCGATCGTCTCGGCGTCTCCGATACCCCCTTCTGCGAACGGCTTGCGGTCAACGAGGAAATATGCGGGTTTATGTCCCGAGCGACCGTCTGAATGGATTTATGGATGAAAAGGACAGGAATAGTAGTTAGAGTAACCTGGGGAGCGATGTGCATGAGATTGGTAGTCAGGGACGGGGATAAGGATAGCTGTAGGAGACGAGGCGCAAAATCTGGCGACGTGGGGAGTCCGGGGATGATGATTAAGTCCTAGGTATGTTGTGGTGTGCTTTCGCCAAGAATGGGTTGGCTTTCAAGTGCTGGGAGAGATTGATGAGGAAAGGGGTCATTAGGACCAACATGTGGGATGGAAGGAGAACCAGTCTTGTCTGGGTGTTGGGTAATATGATCGTCGAGATTGCATGACGGATACGACGATGGCAGGTACAGAATGAAGTTACTCGAACGGGTGGAAGTAGAGAATTGAGTTGGGGCTGCATCGGTGTCTTGATGTAAAGCGATGAAAAGATGACGGGTTTGTCGGAGAATATTGATGGCAGAAGACCTTCTGACATTCTCTCTTGTCTCCTTGACGAGATCATTCCACACAGCGCAAAAGTCATTCTTCAGTAGAGGATCCGCCTTGAGTATGTCAAATTGGGACAGCGATGTGTGAACCCCCTGATCCCAGTTTGTAGTGCGATCGCGAATCACATGCAGAAGGATGACCAGTAGCACACTAGCACCATCGTCATCACGGTCAGTGTACTCCCAAAGGTCACTCCCCTGCAAGTCAAATTGTTCCACAGCAAACGTAATCCAATTTTTATCGCGGTTCTGCACGTGTGGAAGGATGGAGGCAACTAATCCTTGCTGACCTCTAGAAAGTTCCTCTCCTACAACTCCACTACGTTCACTGGTACACCACTGTGCGAGAACCTGGGCTGTTTGAGTTGTTTGCGGTGCCTGATCGAAGCGAAGACGGGAGAGCTGGCAAAGGATACGATATATATCCTGAGAATCGCACGTCTTGTCCGCAACATCCATGCATATTTTGAGTCGCTGACTCTTGTCCACTTCGCTGACCGAGTTTGATAATAAAGTGCGGCCCATGGATCCACCCAACGCCTCGATAAACTTTGGATGACCTGGGAATTTTTTTTTCAAGTCCAATTCTTTAAGGGTCCGCAAGTTAAGGAAGTCCGGGATGGCCTCGATAACATTTCCTAGTGATTCATCTTCTCCCAGAGCGTCAATTGATGAGACCAAGATCCCCAGATCTATCTTCGATAATGGAAAGATCTTGTCATTTTCGATTGCATCTTTTGCCCACAGACTCTTCATTAGCCTTGAAGAAATTGAGAAAATGAGGTCGTCAAGGTCATGCCAATACCGCCGAACGATGGATTGTTTGAAGGAACTCCAGTGCTTCTCGCATCGACCAAGTAGCAACGAAAAGACGCTCGAATTGGCACCATTGGTAGTCTCGCTTCGAGGCCCGGCTTCACGGCCGTCGCGCGGGCTATTGTTACCACAAAGGAGGCGAAGGAATCCTTTGCAAAGAATGAACAATACGGTCAGGAGAGTGAATAATATGCCTAGTGATATGCATAGTGATATGCCTAGAAGCACGAGACATCCTGCAAGACCCATGCACACAACAAAGTATGCGCCGTAGATTGTCGTACAAATGATGACCACTACTGGCGTAGTAAGTGGCGTATTGTAGGGGCTTTCTGACATGAACATCGGCATGAGTGTGGTAAGTCCATACACAATTAGAAAGATCCCGAGACACCAGGCCACGGAGCGGTAGACGATAGGATGGATATCGTGCAAGTAGATGACGAGGCCGGACAAAAAGAGGATGAGGGAGATATGGAGCAGGATTGACAGCGATTCAACCGCCATGGAAACATTCACCTTATCTACACCGCCAAGAAAGAATGCGCGTAGCCGAGCTTGCTTCTCTGGGCTGCACCGTGCCGGCTGAGTGTTTCTGAGGTATCTGCGTGCCCATCGTTGCACTAATGTTGCCAAGAGAGCGCAAATAAGAGCAATAACAAAGCTCAGGAACCAGAGCGAATTCACCCAGACGGCGTTTCTCGGAGGAGTAAATGGAGGTGGTATGGCAACAGAAGAAGGTATGGATGCCCGTGGCAGAGTCGAGTTTTCCATGATCTGATAGATGTTGGCGAGATAAAATGCCACTGCGGAACTGTCCTGAGGGTTTGGCCTCAGATCCTGGACAGACGTGGTGAGGAATGGGGCGATGGAAGCAGAGAATAAACCAATCTGTGGTGTTGTGGTTCACGTCCCAGTAGTATGAATGTCGATACAAGGACTCACGAATATGAGGATAGTTTTAGTATCCTTCTGCCAGCGTTCGACCATCTTATTATCTTCATCCTGTGCAATCTGAGAGTAGGTAGAAAAGATCGTCTTGGAGCTCCTATCAAAGATGTTTGATTCATTTTGCGGTGGCTCCTGTGGCTCTGGCCGAAGTTGTTCAGGGTGATCGTGATCATCTGCTTTACATGTCGGTGAATTTACGAAGGCAAGGACAAGTAGATACCAAAATACCTGCTGCTACAGCTCGAATGGCGCCACTTCCATTCTCGAGACCACTGGTGTTTGCAGGTTGGGACATCTGGAAAAAGTGTCGCGCAGTAGGAAATTTGCTCTAAAGAGATCTGGGATGGGTAACGTATGGCTGAAGAGTCACCGACAACCAAAGAACTATAATTGCTCCCATCCCTGCGACCTACAGTACTTCAAGTTGTAAGCGACTCTTGCATGTCACCTTCGATTGGGCTCCGCATTGACATGATACCGTAACCGGCGCTCGGCAATTCCGAGTCCCAAACGCGTTAACTTGTCACTGCCACCTGCGATACGAGAATCATCACCGTAACTATCATATATCCATCCTCTCGTCTTATAACTTCAAGCTCCAACCTTGCTTTTCTCCATCTAGGCAACGTTGATCTGCACAACTAGCAAAGAGAATTACACATGTTTGTAACTCCGACACATCTGAACACGAGACTTTGTCAGGGGGTGACATGCGCTGACATGTAATGATGTGGCGACACCACATCTTTGCTAGGACGGTAAGCCGCTCGCAGTATCTTGGTATAAAGATCCTTGACCCACCCTCTTCCATGATCTATCTCCACCAATCGTCCTCATTGCAAAAGCAACCTCTCACCAGTCTGTGAAAACAAGAGGTTGGAAGGTGGATACATGGACCATCCACTTGTGGGAAGTGTTCCGTATTCTTCCGAGCAGGTCCTGCATCCACCTGAAATGTCAGCTGCCTTATTACCAGCGCTCGATATAGTCGTCTATTGGATTATCGGTCCTCATACTAATACAACGTGAGACAGGTAGGTTCAGGCAACCATGTGTGAAGAAGCGGCGTTTGAGCGCACACACGTCACAGTCAGGGACGAATCAACACCGCAATCAAGCTCAGATAGGAACATGACTTGGCCAGTTGCTCTGTTGGGCATCCTCCCGGTCCAGCGTTTCATGATAGGTGTCTCGTTGCATATGTAGCTTAATATCCGGTACTGTCACTACTGTGGTATGTGAATAGTAAGGACAAAACATACCTTCAGCGTGCAAATACCTCCGATGAACATGTTTATGCCATCAACTTGCCTATTAAGGATATTTCATGTTCCCATACAGGGCTGGACATACCAAATGATAATGCATTGCCTGAGGGTCAAGACCGTTTTTTTGTAATAGATGAATGAGACAGCAACTTATCAGAAGGAAATAACTGGATTAGGAGGATATACCGTATGGACGATAAAGTATGTCTTTGATAGCAAAGGATAGCTTCCAATGCAAAAAGAATAAGTATTAAGTGCTGTGGCTGGGCTACTGCACAAAATGACGGACGAGGACATCTCAAAAGAACACCACCACCATGTCTAAAAATCCCACAGCTTTCGAGCCAAAGGGTGCCTTCAGTTTTCTCCTTGCTCGCATTAAAGAGTACAGCCCAATTTCAGCCTGGGCCAACATAGGTCCATATCTCTCAGCATTCCTGGCCGACCCCACCATTCAAATCATACTCAGCAAGGGCGAAGCCCCTGCCCCAGCTGCAGCCCCTCCCCCTCCAAACACGGACCTTTTGGAGCTCTGTAAGACCATCACCTCTCTCTCCAAAGCTATCCAAGACATCCAAAAGGCTGTCACCCCCATCTCCAGCAAAGGGCGGCAAGGACCCCCTGGGACAAAGAAAACCCCAGCCAACTCTCAACCACAACAGAAAACTTATGTGGCAGCAGCTGGATCCAGGTCCCCCAACCCCAGCCTTGTGGTGGACCTGGCCTACCTAGGCTTAGAAGTGCCAGCCCAGCCAAGGCCGGAGACTGTGTGCGAAAGGCTAAACACGGAGCTTAGTAAGGTGACCCCAACCCAGATTAGTCTAGCAGCGGTACGCTGGACAGCCAAGGGCAATTTGATCGTCACTGGGGCACCCCCTGCAACGCCTTCCTCCCTCCAATCAGCCGCACCCCATATCAGTGCCATCCTCACCAAATCCTTCAAGCTCGCTCCGCAACAAGCCATTCCGACACCAAGGGCCAACATCAAATGGTCCAAAATCGCCATCAACGGTATCCCCACTGGAGTGTCCACCACACAGGGCCCATACACCCTGGATGAGTGCCATACAGCACTCACAGCACACAACCCTCTCTACTCCTCCCTCTCAATAACGCTAAAGCCTAGTTGGGTTCGCCCACCCTCCTCCTACCAAGCAGGAGCCGTCTCCTCCCTCTCAGTGGCTTTTGAGGACCCGGACGGCTCAAGACTCAAGGCGATCCTCACCGACAGGTACTTGTACGCATACGGCAACAGGGCCTCGGTAAAGAAGTGGAAGTTTTGCCAACAAAGCAACAAAGACAACTCTGACCAGCAAGCCACGCAGCATGTCCAAAGTGGCAAAGCCAGTGACATAGAGGACGTCGAAACCCAACTAACACCACAGCCCTCTGTTCTGACAACCCCGACCCCGGCCCCCAGCACGCTCATCCTGGACCCAGATTTCATCCCAGACAAAGACTACAGACCTTCGCCGGACTCCCCCTTCCGCCCACCCAATCCTCCCCGCAACGTCAAAGGCAAAAAGGCTCAGAGGAAATGAGCGTCACACGAGCTGTCAATACTAATGCCCCATTCATTCCTTAGCATTACTGCACTTTTCCGACAGCAGCTTGGTTGTGCCATTGTCACACACGCCCACCCCCTGCAGCAGGCGTAGCGTTTCAAAAGTTATATACTTTGGGAGTTGACTACCCGATAAGAACATTTGTAGTTAGGCACATTTGAGTACACTGTATTAGAAAGTCTCCCTCTGAAGTCCTACATAGGGTTCTGCACCCTGAAGCGGACGATAATGGAACGAAAAAAAAAAAAAAAACTGCACAAAATATCATGCTGTGGTTCCTGGAAGTCGAGGCGTGTTGAGTGATAACAGGAGTCAGTGCCGTGGTTACTTTGTGTGACGGTGACGAGGGACTTCAGGCTTTCATCGTAGAACGGGCCACATCACAGGTATGGACATTGATGCTGAGGAGACTACTGCTCGTGGCAGTGGTAGCGTGGGTATCCCAAACACCATAGTATGAGTAGAGTATCGATGGGCCCTAACCGGGTCGAGCCGTATCAAACCGGAGGCAATTGGTCTTGCAAAACGCGAAATATCATGCCTGATGCAAGGCACAACACGAATCAAAATTTCAACTAGTGTACTGTATTCTCAATAATGCTTCGTCTCACGCCGCTTTGCCCGAATCCTCCTTCAGGCTCACGATCCGGTTTAGCACAAGGTAGTCTCCCTGCCTACGCCCAGCTGGGACATCCCCTGCCTCCTCCAGGCACGCAACACGAGCATCCTTGTTGTCCAGCGCGAAATACGCGACTCGCAGACCCTGGAATCGCACGCACTCCTTCCCAACAAGCTGCGTACTCGTAACGGCAGGTGTATCCGGATCCGCGGGCAGAGCCTCCGTCGCGTTCTCCGCAAGCGCCCGCTCTGTGCGCTCCATGCCCTCGCGCACCGCCTCGCGGTACGCGCGCTTCGCGAGCGTCCAGAACCCGACCTCGATGAGAGCGCCTCTGATCGTCTCGAGGCTGTTCGGGTCGATGTCCGCCTTGTAGCTCGGTACCGCAGCAAGTGGGTTGTCGCTCTTGAAGAGCCGGTGGAAGATACGCATCTCGTCGACACGTACGGGACTGCCGCTCTCGGCGTGCTCCGCTACCCACTGGATGTACGCTTTTGGCTTCTTGGGTGCACTCCCGTCTCGGCCATCCTCCAGGCGGCAGATGAGCTCGGTTACATCGCCCATTGCCGGGTCAGTCTTGTACGATGTACACGTAACAGGATGTGGTGCTTGGAAAAGGCCGACCGTCTTCCCCGGTGCGAGACGGAAATAGTCCGGAGAGTCTTCGAGCCGGAAGTCATCCCGGTCGATGTAAACAGTGCGCGTGAAGGGCAGCTTAGCGGAGCCTAGCGCAGGCACCTTGGGATGAAGCGCCTTCTCAACGAAGACGACATAATCCTCGGGCAAATTTTCGAGCGTGACTTTGAGTGGCCTGAGAACCATTAATAGCCGCGGAACGCTGTTCTCCAGATATGAGCGGACTGTTTGGTCAAAGCGCGTGAGTTGGATGTTTGACGCGGCAGTTGAGACCCCGAGGCCGCCCACAAAGGAGATGATTGCACCTGCGGGGACGCCGCGACGGCGCAGTGCTATGAGAGTGTATAACCGTGGGTCATCCCATCCGAGGACATATCCCTCCTTCACCAGTGCAAGGAGCTTGCGTTTTGAGGTGATCGTGCCCTCAAGAGCGAGGCGACCATACTCAGACTGGCGGGGCTTGTAGACGTCTACGGCATCGCAGAGCCATTCATACGATTGGCGAGATGCAATAAACTCGACGGTATATAAGGAGTGGCTGTACACAACATTCAAACAACCTATCAGTAGAAGAGAGCTCGAACGGCGTACCTGATATTCTCAAAACTATCTACCAAACAGTGCGTGAAGTCATAGGTTGGGTAGATCTTCCACTTGCCTCCTGTCCGATGATGCGGAGCGAGGAGAACACGATATGTGATCAAGTCCCACATCTGTGGATTTGGGTCATTGAGGTCTTGCTTCATGCGGAGGATAGCTTCTCCTGGCTTGTACTCCCCGAGTTTCATGTTCTCGAACTCTCGCAAAGACTCTCCGACTGGTCGGTTGCGATGCACGCACGCAGTCCGTCCACAACCGTCGTCTCCGCCTCGATGAGTATGGATATCCTCCCCTTTGCAAAGGCATGAATGAGAAAAGGGTTTAAAAGATAAATGAAAAACACACCTGTACAATGACACACATACGCCTTATCTCTTCGAGTCAGCTCGACCGCAAGGTTATACAGCTTGTCGAAGTGGTCGCTCGAATACGTAATCTTCCATGGTTCGAAGCCCAACCAACGTATAATCTCCAATATGCTTTCAAAGTATACCGCTTCCTCGGCCTCGGGGTTCGTGTCATCGTATCGTAGATAGCACCTCCCACCGTGATGCGCGGCATAACCAAAGTTGACAAAGATCGCCTTGGAATGTCCAATGTGCAAGTATCCGTTCGGCTCTGGTGGGAAACGCGTGTACACCAAACCACCAGTTGCCTGGAGGTGCGCATCGCGTAGCGCCGGCCTGACCTGGGGATTCTCCCCAGGCTTATGCAATTTTCCGAGGAATCCCTCCTCGAACACCGACCTAGAATTAGACGGGGCAGGTGTAGGAACAGAAGACGGGTCTGCCTCCGCAGCCTTTGTCGGCCTGGGTTCCTGTTTACCCGAGGAGAAGTGATCAGCCGGTATACAGGGCAGGTAGAGGCGACGCGCACCTTTCCCTTGGGCTTCGCCGTTTCCTTCGCACCGAACCTATCCTGTGGGAGATCACCTCTGGCCTCCTCCAGACACGCAACGTACGAGCCCTCGTTCATGGTCGACGTATCTGCATCCGCGGACCTGCTCCCAGTCGCCGCATTCTCCGCAAGCGCGCATTCCGTGCGCACGGGACTCGCTTCTCCATCAAATACGTCGGGCCTAGGATTCGCCATTCCTGGTGGCTTGGAGTCCTCATATAGAATCATAGCGAACCATCCTTCACGCTTGTCACGGGCACGGGTGATGATACAGGATGAGGGTGAAAAGAATGAAAGCGCCAAGTGGGACCCTAGGTCCTACATAGTTACTCCGTGGAGCGCCATCCCCAACCGGTGTGAGAACCGATGAACGGACGAGACGCCATGGGCTTATTGGTCATTCATGGGATCGCACCTTCTGCGCGCTCCGAAAATTTCCAGGGGATTTACACGGCTGGTTCCGAAGACTAACAGAGGCGGTTATTGCCACGCTGACCCTGGCCTCAGGATAGGGTAGTAAGCAATAGGACTGTTTGTTTTGTTACAGTGTGTGTGAGAGCATTGGTTGGGTTAGCCGTAGCCGAACTTGACTTTGAAAAGGGAAGTTCCTGCTTATTGCCACGCACCGGATTATATCATCGGGATTATATAATAAATAATTACAAACGAGATGCTGTTGCCGCCGTGGATGCAGACCTACCACTATCATGACTTTAGTACTCAAGCCCATGAAATCACCGCGTCTCCTCTCATACAATAATCTCGTGCACAAATATCCCACGTGATCACGTTCTCACTTCATTTCGCGCTCGCTCACGGGTCACGATGTTTTAGTGTGTACACAACAACCGTCCGTGAGGCTTGAGCTACATTCTGCAGCCTTGTCTGGAGCTGCCCTGCTGTGCCATGTGATCTTAATATCTGTTTGGCTGTCATCTGTGATTGCATGTGGACGTTATTCTGGCGTCACATGAGCGTGCCACGTTGTTTTGGCTGGACAGCGCATAGCGCAGAATCGGACGGTCCTTTCAAGGATCCCCCAGGTTGGCTGGTTGCATATTATTTAGGAGAGAAATTGCTACACGTTGAGTGTGCCCAATCCTGCGCGTTCCACGGAGCCGCCCAGTACCAATACGAATGATGCTAAACAACCAATGCCCATACTTTGGGTGTCTTGAGTGTTAGTCGTGTCTGTTTTCACCACCCAACTGAATGCGTTGCTGAGTTGCAGCGTCAAGACTCAATCGAATATAAAATGAAGCGGGAAGGGAAGAAGATTCAAGAGAGCACGCAGGGGCGTCCCAGAAGCACACGAAAGGGGATTCTGCACATTCCGCGAGGCAACAGAGTCATTTACACACACATGACTGAACACCGTACACCACGAGAGATCCGAACGCAACAAACGAGAGTAATCGTACAGATGTACCGGGTAACCAAGAAGACAAGGGAATCTAAGCTATCAAATGGAAGTGAAATCCTTAGTACGACAGAACCAGGGAAAACGGGAAGCAAGAGGATGAGAGGTAGAGATACGAGGCCGAAACTAAGGAAGATCGATGTCAAGGAGTAGTATAGAAGTCATGAATGGAAAGAACAGTGACTAGGGTAACCTGAGGAGCGATGCACACGAGGCTAGTAGTCAGGGACGGGAATAAGGATCGTGCAGGGGACGAGGCGCAAAATCTGGAGACGTGTGGAGTCCGGGGATGATGATTGACTCCTAGACATCTTGTGATGTGCTGTCGCCATGAATGGGTAGGTTTCCAAGTGCTGTCAGTGGGAGAGATTGGTGAGGAGAGGGGTCATTAGGACCAACATGTGGGATGGGAGGACTCGGAAGGCCTAGATGATGACGGAGATCGCAAGACGAATACGACGATGGCAGGCATAGAATCATGTTACTAGAACGGGTGGAAGCAGAGAATTGAGTCGGGGCAAAATTAGTGTCTTGATGTAAATCGATGAAAAGATGACGGATTTGTCGGAGAACGTTGATGGCGGAATACTCTATGGCCGTTGAGGGTGGCGTTAAAGGTGAGAATGGCAATCGCGGTCCATACATGCCACGCCCACTTGCCTCCTTGACGAGGTTATTCCACGAAGCGCAAAAGTTCTTTTTCAGTCGAGGATCCGCCCTGACTATGTCAAATTGGGACAGTGACGTGAGAATCCCCCAATCCCAGTTTGTGGAGCGATCGTTGATCACATGCAGAAGGATGTCTAGTAGCACACTAGCACCATCGTCATCATGCTTAATGTGGTGCGGAAGGCCGCTCCCCTGCAACCCAAATTCCTCCCTAGCAAACGCGACCCAACTTTCATCGCGATTCTGCACATGTGGAAGGATGGAGGCAACTATTTGTCGCCGAGCTTTAGAAAAATACTCGCCTCTACGCCCATCAGTACACCACCGTGAGAAAAGCTTGGCTGTCTGAATTGTTTGTGGTGCTCGATCGAAGGGAAGGCGGGAGAGCTGCCAAAGGATGTGATAAATATCCCGGGAATCGCACATCTTGTCCGCGGCTTTCATGTATATTTCGAGTCGCCGAGTCTTGTCCGGTTCGGGGACCGAGTTGGATAATAAAGTGCGGCCCATTGATCCACCCAATGATTTGATAAACTTTGGATGACCTGGAAGATCCTTTTCCAGGTCCTTCACTGTCCGCGAGGTAAGGAAGCCCGGGATGGCCTTTACGACTTTTTCTAATGTTTCATCGTCTCCCAGAGCGCCGACTGACCAGACCAAGATCCCCATATCAATCTTCGATAACGGAAAAATGTGGGCATCTTCGATTGCGTCTTTTACCCAAAAACTTTTCATTAGCCGCGAATAAATTGAGAAAGTGATATTGTTAGCGGCATGAAAATACCACCGAAGGGATAATTGTTTGAAGAGATCCCAGTACTTCTCGCATTGAATACGTAGCAGCGAGATGACACTTCGGGGTCTGACTTCAGGGCGGTCGCGCAGGCGATTGCAACAGCAAAGGAGGAGCAGGATCCTTTTGCAAAGAATGAGTAATCCGCCCAGAAGAAGGAGACATCCGCCGAGGACGATGCATACTGCAAAGTAGGCGCCGTAGATTGTCATACAAGTGATGACCACTGGTGTAGTAAATGGCGTATTGTAGGGGCTTTCGGGCATGAACATTGGCATGACTGTAGTAAATGTATACACAGTTAGAAAGATCCCGACACACCAGGCCACGAAGTGGTAGACGATATGATGGACATCGTGCAAGTAGATGACGAGGCCGGACAAGAAGAGGATGAGGGAGATATGGAGCAGAATTGATAATAATTCAACCGCGATGGAAATATTCATCTTATCCACGCCGCCAACAAAGAATGCACGCAATCGTGCTTGCTTCTCTAGGCTGCACCGTGCTGGCTGAGTATGTCTAAGGTATCTGCGTGCCCATTGTTGCACTAATGTTGCCAAGATAGCGCAGATAAGAGCAATAACAAAGCTCAGAAACCAGAGCGAATTCACCCAGACGGCGTATCTCGTAGGAGAGAACGGAGGTGGTTTAGCAACGGTGGGCGTCCGTGATATAGTTGAGTTTTCAAGAGTCTGATAGATGTTAGCGAGATAAAATGCCACTGCGGAATTGTCCTGAGGATTTGGCCTCAGATCCTGGACGGACCCGGTAAGGAATGGGGCGATGGAGGCAGAGAATAAACCAGTCTGTGGTGTTGTGGTCAATGTGCTAGTACTATGAATGTCACAGGGACTCACGAATATGAGGATACCTTTAGTATCCTTCTGCCAGCGTTCGACCATCTTCTCATCTTCGTCCCGTGCAATCTTCGAGTAGGTGGAAAAGATCGTCTTGGAGCTCTCATCGAAGATGTTCGATTCACGATCATCTGCTTTACATCCTGGTAAATTTACGAATGCAACAAACAACAACCAAAATACCTGCTATAGTTTGAATAGCGCGGCTGGTTCTATTCTCGAGGTCATTGGCCTGGGCCTGGCGTCTGTTTGTAGGTTGGGACATTGGAAAAAGTGCCACGCAGCAGGAAAAAATACACTCTATAGAGACCTAGGATGACAATGTGTGGCTGAAGACACACCGATACCCAAGGAATTACTGTATAATTGCTCCCATGCAAGTAACAGGCCTCATGTCTCATCGGACCTTCAATTAAGTTCCGTGATACCGATACCGTAACCGGCGCTCGGCAATTTCCAAGCGCCTCCTCTTCAACTGTCATTGCCACCTGCGATGACCAGCACCGTAACGTCGTAACTATTATATATCCACCCTCTCATCTTATACACTTCAATTTTCAACCTTTCTGTTCTCCATCTAGGCAACGTTGATCTGCCCAGCTGGTGCAGGGAATTGCACATGTTTGTAACTCCGACACATCTGACCACATAGCTTTGTCAGGGATTGATGCAGTACTGATGCATGTACCGATGTGGCGACGTCACATCTTTGGGTCACTTTGCCGCCCGCAACATCTCGGTATAAATATCCTTGACCCATCCTCTTTCTTCGACCTATCTCCACCAATCATCCTCATTGCCAAAACAAGAACCTCTCATCAGTCTTCAAGTTCGTGAAACCAAGAGCCTCTGAGGTTGGAATGTAGACCAATGGACTGGGGAGGTGTTGCGCATTCTTCTGAGAAGGTCCTGGATCAGCTGCCTTATCACTAGCGCTCAATAACCGCCTTCAGCACCTGTATGCATCTTCTGTACCGAGTATGTCCATTGCATGTGACAAGGAAGTACGGCAGGTGGTTTAATAAGTTATCGATCCCCATACTAATACAATTTCAGACAGACAAATTCCGGCAACCATGTGTGACGAAGTGTTCGAGCGCACATACATCAGTATCACTAATCAACGCCGCAATCAAGCTGGAATGGGAAGATTACTTGGCCCTTGGCCAGTTTCGCTCAGGCTGTTGGGCATCGTCACGATCGCGTTTCATGATAGGTACCTCTATATATGGCGTAATATCCGGTACTGCCGCTAACGTGGTATATGGGAAGTCAGGATGAAACATAATTCTCATTTTGTTGGTTCGTACATACGGTATAGTACATCTGGCATTGGCTCATAGGGACACACAAAGTTTGCAGTACGCTCGGAAGCGCCGCAGTAGAGAGCGTTGAATCACATGAACGTTAAAATACGGAGTGGATCCAGACCCAGAGCGACCACCCCAATTCGTGAATATGGAGGGATCCGTGGTAACTACAAATCAGAGGCGATGATCAAGGATAAACTTGGTCACGTCGGGAATGGTATAAGTGGTTGGACCACTCGAGAAATGAGCTGTGACTTGGTCATATAAGCCAGACTTTTCGTATTCAGAACATGCCATATCCAAGGCACGATTGCTAGTTAAATCACCGGCAAAAAGAAGGCATGTACGCTCCAGGATGAGAGTGATCGCTATTTTGCACGTCAGAATTTGCAGAGGCGTGCGGCAAAGATGTTACCGATCAACACGTGATGTGCCTCAGTTTCATGAGATATCGAGAGACGTGGCTGAAAGTGTGTTAGTAAAGCAGAATTGAATAAAAACGGCATATTGTCAACATGTGATTTTAGATTGCAGCATAACAGCTGCAAGGAAGAGAAAGGAGCAAGTAAGAACATAGCGAGCAAACAAATACAAGAGGACTCACTGCCTGACGAACATATGGAAACAGGACAAATCAGTACACCGAAACCTAGTGACTAAGTATACTCACAGCCTTAAGAGCGAGGAGAGGGAGTGTGGTAAGTCACAATGCCAAGAGACCATGAGAGAGCAAGAATTGCTCACACTCTAGAAAGAGGAGAAGGAGAACAAGTCAGGACAAAAAGAAAGCGAGCGAGCGAGGGTCACTCACTCTCTAAAACGAGGAGAGGGACGAACAAGTCAGGACAAAAAAAGGCGAGTGAGTGAGGGCCACTCACCCTCTGGAAAGTACAAGAGAAGGGACAACTCAGGCATGAAATAAAAGCGAGTGGGCGAGGGGCAACGTACGAACTAGAGAGGGTAGAGGGAGGGACAATTAAAGTCATGGAAGAAAGGCAAGAAAGCGAGGGGAGCTCACTCTCTGAGATGTACAGAGCGAGGAAGAAATCAGAATGGAAAGCAATAAAGCGAGACGTGAGGGGCACTCACTTCCTGCAAAGAATAGAAGAGGGAGGAATGAGTTAGGACACGGAAGTAAAACGAAGGAGAAGAGACACCCACTTCCTGGAGAGTGCAGATGGAGGGACAAGTCATGATATGGGAATTAAACAAGCAAACCAGAGGGAAACACTGGTACTCACGCCCTGGGGAGAACAGAGGCTAACTCACGACATGGAGAGAAAGCGAGAGAGCGATGGGCACTCACGAACTAGAGAGGACAATGGGGAGTGGTAGATCAGGACACGGAAAGAAAGAAAGGAGGCGGGCGAGTGGCACTTACTGGCACTCCCTGGAGAACATAATAGTAGAGGGCGGAAGAAATCAGGACACAGAAAGAAAGCGAGCGAGTGATGGACACTCACTTTCTGGAACGCATATTGGGAGTAACAAATCGTTACAAAGAAAGTGGAGGGAAGAGCGAGAGACACTCACAAACTAGAGAGTGCAGAGGGCAAGTTAGGACACCTAAACAAAATGAGCTAGCAAGAGGCACTGGCACTCACGTCCTGTGGTGCACAGAGGGAGTGTCAGCTTAAGACACAGGGAGAGCGAGCAAGCAGCACTCACGAACTAGGGAGGGCATCGTGAGGGACAGATTAGGACACATAGAGAAAGCAAGCGAGTGAGGGGAGCTCACTTCCTGGAAAGCGCGGAGGGTGGGGCAAATCAAAAGGCAAAGAAAAGGGTCGAGCGAGTAGTACTTACTTCCTAGAATACAGAAAGGGAGGAACAGGCCATTACCCAGAAAGAAGTAGCACTGGCACTCACGTTCTGGAGAGCGCAGTGGGAGGGAAAAATCAGCAAATGAAAACAAAGCAAGAAACAAGGGACACTCACTTGCTGCAAAGTGTGGATGGCGGGATAGGTTAGAATATAGGAACGAGGCTAGCAGAATGGGGGGCACTTACTCCCTGAAGGGAAGAAACGGAGGGACAAGTTAGGACACAGAAAGATAAGCGAGCGAAGGGCACTCACTCTCTGGAGGGAAGAGGGAGGGACAAGTGAAGAACGGAACAAAGGGGGCGGAGTGAGGATACGCACGAGGTTGAGAGCCTTGGGGACACTGCACAGAATTGAATCGAAGAAGTGGATGAAAGCTGCGTACTGGGGAGTGCAAAGGGATAGATGGGTCAGAAAATGATGGAAAGAAAGCGTGTGAGCGCGAGGCACTCACGATCTGGTGAGCACAGAGGGAGAGACAAGTCAGGACACACAGAGAGAAGCGAGAGACGAGCACTCACATCCTCCTGGAGAGTGTATGGAGAGGAGAAATCAAGACAGCGAAAAGGCGGAGAGAGGGGGGGTACTTGCAAGCTGGAGAGGGCATAGAGACAAGTCAGGATTGGGAAGTACGCGAGCAAGCTAGAGGCACTCACTTCCTGGAAGGCGCAGAGGGAGACGTCAAGACTCAGAAACAAGGCAGCAAAGCGAGGGTCACGCACTCTCTGGAGGGGGTAAAGGAAGGGATGAGTCACGTAATGGAAAGAAAGCGGGAAAGGTATGGGCGCTCACTCTCTTCAGTGTTCCAAGGGAGGGACAAGTTAGGCCACGGAAAGAAGGAAATCAAGCGAGCGAGGGAGACTCACCAACTGGAAAGCGCAGAGGGTGGAACGGATGAGCACAAAGATGAAATTGAGTGAGGGTGGGACACTGACATCCTGAAGAGGACAAGGGGGACAGATCAAGACAAGGAAACAAAGTGAGAGGACACTCACACCCTGGAGAGAGGAACAGGAGGGTCAAGACAAGATAAGGTGTGTAAGCAAGGCGGGCTAGGGGCACTCACAAACTGGAGAATACAGAGGGGGGAACGATTCAGGACCTGGAAAGAAAGCAGGTGGGTGGCGGGCACTCACGAACTAGAGAACGTAGAGGGAGGGACACGTTAGGATACAGAAAGAAAGGGACCAAGCTAGGGTGAGAGAAAGGCGCTCACGAGCTGGAGAGCGCATGAATAGGGACAAGTCAGCACAAGGAAGGCAGTGAGTGAGGGAAGGGAACTGACATCCTAGAGAGCGTAGAAGGACAGGTCAAGACAGTAATAAAGTGAGCGAAGCGAGAAGCACTTACAAGCTGGAGATCGCAAAGGGATGGGTAAGCCAGAAAAATAGAAAATAAGAGATATAATCACTCTCTGGAGAGCGCACAGGGAGGGACAAATTAGACCAGAAAGAAAGGCGAGTAAGGGGCACTCACTCCCTGGAGAGTAGAAAGACGGACGAGTTGACGCGCAGAAGCGAAGCGAAGGACAGTCACTTACTTCCTGGAGATAACAGAGGGAGTGATAAGTTATGGCACAGAAAGAGAGGCAAGAGAGGGACACTCACTTTCTGGAGGGCGCGCACAGGGAAGGACAAGTCGGAGCACGGAAGGAGTTCGAAAGTGTGTGGGTTGAGTGCGTAAAACAGTAATTCAGGACACGATGACCAAGTAAGCCAGGGCAAACTGACGAAATACTAAAGTAGTAAACTTTTAGTATGAGGCCGATCAGAACATGAATACAACGTACCCAAATCGATGGAAACGCTAGCACGCATGTCGCTATTATTCTATCTGTATTCTCATCCCCTTGGGCAAATGAGAAATAGGCCCTGTAATGGGAGTACGCTCCTGAGTCTCCTATCCATATCCTATTATACACAGGAATTTACCGATAAACAGCTTGCTTTATGCTCAGCTCCAGGTTATTCTTCTGCACAGCCAAGAGCATGAAGGAGATGACGCTGGGAGAGAGGACGTTCGCAGTCATTTCAATAAGTTCAGTACATTTTTGGCTGGGCTTGTGCATGTCTGTAGGATAGGAACCAGTGTAATACATGCTAAGTGATTGACGCAAATCCTTACTTTCCGATAGTACATAAAGTGTGGATCCCCCAAGGTGGGCAAGATATTGTTTATTCAATACTTTTTCCATCTCGACGCCAACGGCGAGCGCCAGGTCCGAGTCGTGAGACCCAAGTTGATCGCTCATCTTTAACCTGATCTCCCGTCTGAATTGGTCATACTTGGTGAACACCGCTATCACAGGAACTTGAAAAACCGTCGTTCGGATCCCTGGTTCATAAAGTAGTATTTGGACGCACCATTCGGATCTTGACAAATATTATCGAAATGCTGTAAATCCAGCCAAGGCCGAGCATTGTCCATCGGAATGCAATACCTAAAAAAGCAACTTGTGAATTTAAAGGCCTAAGTACACAAAGGAACCAACCATATCGCGTGCAACCTATCGCTCAATCGCGGCTTGCGCGATCTACAAGAGACAAACTCTCGAACGACCTCCAGCTCGGTGTCATCGCCTCCTTCGAATCCACGGGAGTCGTGGAAAACAAATCCTTGATGGTTCGAGAAGACGAGTTCGTCCTCGATGTTATGCTCGCCACGCTGTACAGGGAGAATCCTCACG
Source organism: Russula virescens (assembly GCA_003316435.1). NCBI lineage: Eukaryota > Fungi > Basidiomycota > Agaricomycetes > Russulales > Russulaceae > Russula > Russula virescens. Next base: position 17,829 of record QFEY01001710.1, read on the forward strand.
ATCACCGTGGCTGAGAAGGATAAATTGACCCCACCTCCGCTGAAGGGTCGAGTTGAACCTGGCTAGAAGATGAGATCGACAGCGCCACTAGAAACGAGAACGTACTCGACTCCGGTATTCTGTTTTCGGTGGCCTAATGTAGATATCTGGACTCTCGGTGGTATCGCAAACTCGTTGTAGAATCGAGGTCTTCCCCGCATTTGCTCTTCCTATAATGAGGACTCGGAACGAGACAGAATTGGAGACTTTTGGGAGGATCTGCGGTGCATCCATAGTATCAAAGTGTTGGGGGATGGAAAGGACGAGATATGCGTGAGATACTTCGCACCTATCCCCCCCTGCGTGCCAATTTATGGTGCGGGTTCCATAACATGTTGTACAAATAAATGCCGTACAGATGCCAGCTGACAGGAACGTAGCTTTGAAAGGTAATATGTGGGAAGATTCGTGGGTCGATCCGACCTCATCAGGAACACATTCAGATAGATACTTTTCTTGATTTTTACATTATTTTTGAGAATAAAGTGAACAAATTAAGAAAAGGAATATCCAAGATGATATTCCCTTTCTTAAATTTTTTTTAAACAATAACACAAAAATTAAGAAAAGTACTGGGAAAGCATTTGGACATCTTCCTGATGCATGAAGCATGACAAGTCTTGTGAAGTTATGTTTAATAGAAATCAACTTGAGTCTGCATTAGGCGAGGAAAGCGTGCATGCAATGGTGAGTACTAAACAGTTACAACCACACATATGGCACCAGCTTGATCAGCAAAGTGCCACCATTATTAGTGAATCGGTAAGGAAACACCCAGTGCTGAAAACTGCCCAACTGTAGTGATTCTGTTTCATTCTGAGTGATCCCGTATTTTGAAGTCTGCCTTTTACGAATCATACAGAATCATTTTCAATCATTTGTTATCATTCATTATCAATCCTACTCAGTCATTCCATTTTTCACTGGGAGTGATGCACTAGTGATGCTTTGTCTCATGCCGCTTTGCCTGAATCCTCCTTTAGGCTAACAATCCTGTTTAGCACAAGGTAATCACCCTGCCTACGCCCAGCTGGGACATCCCCTGCCTCCTCCAGGCACGCAACGCGAGCGTCCTTGTTGTCCAGAGCGAAATACGCGACTCGCAGACCCTGGAATCGCACGCACTCCTTCCCAACAAGCTGCGTACTCGTCACGGCAGGTGTATCCGGGTCCGTGGGCCTCGCTTCCGTCGCGTTCTCCGCAAGCGCGCGCTCCGTGCGCTCCATGCCCTCGCGCACCGCCTCGCGGTACGCGCGCTTCGCGAGCGTCCAGAAGCCGACCTCGATGAGCGCGCCTCTGATCGTCTCAAGGCTGCTCGGGTCGATGTCCGCCTTGTAGCTCGGTACCGCAGCAAGTGGGTTGTCGCTCTTGAAGAGTCGGTGGAAGATACGCATCTCGTCGACGCGTACGGGACTGCCGCTCTCAGCGTGCTCCGCTACCCACTGGATGTACGCTTTTGGCTTCTTGGGTGTACTCCCGTCTCGGCCATCCTCCAGGCGGCAGATGAGCTCGGTTACATCGCCCGTTGCCGGGTCAGTCTTGTACGATGTACACGTAACAGGATGTGGTGCTTGGAAAAGGCCGACCGTCTTCCCCGGTGCGAGACGGAAATAGTCCGGAGAGTCTTCGAGCCGGAAGTCATCCCGGTCGATGTAAACAGTGCGCGTGAAGGGCAGCTTAGCGGAGCCTAACGCCGGCACCTTGGGATGAAGCGTCTTCTCAACGAAGATGACATAATCCTCGGGCAAGTTTTCGAGCGTGACTTTGAGTGGCCTGAGAACCATTAATAATCGCGGAACGCTGTTCTCCAGATATGAGCGGACTGTTTGGTCAAAACGCGCGAGTTGGATGCTTGACGCGGCAGTTGAAACCCCGAGGCCGCCCACAAAGGAGATGATTGCACCTGCGGGGACGCCGCGACGGCGCAGTGCTATGAGTGTGTATAACCGTGGGTCATCCCATCCGAGGACATATCCTTCCTTCACCAGTGCAAGGAGCTTGCGTTTTGAGGTGATCGTGCCCTCAAGAGCGAGGCGACCATACTCAGACTGGCGGGGCTTGTAGACGTCTACGGCATCGCAGAGCCATTCATACGATTGGCGAGATGCAATAAACTCGACTGTACATAAGGAGTGGCTGTACACAACATTCAGACAACATGTCAGCAGAAGAGAGCTCGAACGACGTACCTGATATTCTCAAAACTATCTACCAAACAGTGTGTGAAGTCATAGGTTGGGTAGATCTTCCACTTGTCTCCTGTCCGATGATGCGGAGCGAGGAGAACACGATATGCGATCAAGTCCCACATCTGTGGATTTGGGTCATTGAGGTCTTGCTTCATGCGGAGGATAGCTTCTCCTGGCTTGTACTTCCCGAGTTTCATGTTCTCGAACTCTCGCAAAGACTCTTCGACTGGTCGGTTGCGATGCACGCACGCAGTCCGTCCACCACCGTCGTCTCCGCCTCGATGAGCATGGATCTCCTCCCCTTTGCAAAGGCATGAATGAGAAAAAGGTTTAAAAAATAAATGAAAACACACCTGTACAATGACACACATACGCCTTATCTCTTCGAGTCAGCTCGACCGCAAGGTTATACAGCTCGTCGAAGTGGTCGCTCGAATACGTAATCTTCCATGGTTCGAAGCCCAACCAACGTATAATCTCCAATATGCTTTCGAAGTATACCGCTTCCTCGGCCTCGGGGTTCGTGTCATCGTATCGTAGATAGCACCTCCCACCGT
>QFEY01001711.1:0-14866 GCA_003316435.1 Russula virescens
AGGACCTGGGGCGGCACTCACGTAAATAGGCACTTAGGAGTAATAGAAGTTGTAAGATCAGCGCGTCACTACCGTGACTGCCGAGCGCTGAGCACAGAAACTAGCCAAGTGCGCGTTCCAGTGCTTCTCTTACATAACCTGCCACTTCCACTTGTAATTTTGCATGCAAGTTCCCCTTCACTCCCTTGCTCATCTATCTTTATCTGACATTGCAATCTTCCTCCCCGCATGACTTCTGTCTCGTTCCAGGTGATAAATGACTACATGAGGCTAGGCTAAGATGAAGGTACCAATGGCTAGCGATGACACATAGACAGCATATTAGGGACACAAGTACCACAGTAGTACTGTAGAGTACCCAGAATCATCTCTGAATCCACTCTCACCTTCACGTCGTGGCCTTTTTTAAATCAGGCGTGGTAGGCAGACGACGGGAACAAGCATTCTTTGAGGGTTCAAACAGACAGCGTTGTGGTGTTGCCCTGATGTATTTACATGACATCTACTGTCCCTAACCCCAATACCGGTTGGCTGAGTAAGCTGCTTGGATTCCGGTTAGTCACGGTTGGTCACACTGAAAATTAGGAAAGGTTTGAAGTTCCGATTGAACTTTATTATGATGAGATGCGTGTGAGGGGGATGGAAAAAAACATTTCCAAACGTGATGCCCACACGTGCCCTGCCGAGAAATGCCGATTTCGCGTACCGACACGAACTCAAATTTATGGTGTGACAATCCCTGAAATCTTTGAAAGAAGGGAATCCCTCAATTCTGGGCCGTTTTTCTCCAAAAAACACTTGAACGAAAGGTGTGAATCGCTATTTTCATCCCAAATTTACAGCAATTTATTGTCTTTTTTTGTTGAGCGTACAGGAATCATAACCGGAAACCAGGTCGCTTATTCAGCCAACCGGTATCGGGGTTAGGGACAGTATCTACATATGGAAAAGAAAGGATTTTTTTGAAAACGATTTCTCGTGCGGAGTCGTGCCCTCCGCGCGCTCGCTCTTTAAGCAAGCATGCTTACTCCCAGCATGCCTAAGATGTCTCCATAGACTTGAGGCAATATAGTGGGGTATATAATCTTTCTGATCAGGCGTCATAAACGTTGTAATGGAGGGCAGAGGAACCTTCGTGCAACCACTCAAAGGAACCACCCACTTTCAGTGCTAGCCTGATTGTGAAATTTTCTTCTAGCACAAGTAAAAGGTACATTCACTCATTTTTCATCGGGATAGAAACTGTGAGCACTTACCTTTGTGGGACAAGTAGTACAAGGCATACCCTGGACAATCTATGACCTCGCTTACTACCATTTTGCCTTTGAGGGCAGGGATATTGAGTAAAAAAAAATTTCCTGGGACGCTGGTTGTTCTGGGCCTGTGTATAAATAAGATCGCGCCACATTCAGAGCTGCATCTCAGTGACCACTCCGTCTCGGTTGAGATCATCCCTCGTAGAGGGACATCTCTGATTCTGTATCAGAGTCCTGAGTCTCTCATTGTCACAGGGCAAAGCAATAGCCTAGGAGACTTACTCATTCCTATTCGTGGCCGGCTGTACCGACCATACATTCCTCGAGTAAATCTCCATGGTGTCCAGCGCTGTTGTCTCATCTGCAGGGCCTTGGGCGGGCCTGCCGGGGGCATCGGAGCATCTAGCAGGGGGGCCCTCCATCGCTTGGTACTCTGTGGCAATTGCTTGGAAGTCAATGTGGGTATAAATGTTACCCTCTACCACGAACTTCCCCTGCTTATCCACCCTGCCAAAATCGCCAGCCTGTACAAAGTGAATACCCTAGCATTGAGTTGACCAAGTAAAACAATACTAACTGCGAGCTTGGCTGCTGGGTTCCAACTAGGCGTCCATCCACAGGCATCCCTAATCAGCTTTGCATAGCATTTGAAAGCAGTATTTTTGAAAGGGGAGGACATGTTGGGACGACATTGTCAGGAGAAGAGAGTTTCAATCTGTTTTTGGAATATATGCGGTACTCATGCTTCGCATGCCAATGAAGGCAGAATCTAGTGGTGCATATGTCAAGGTTCCTCTGTATTCGGTGCACCAACTTGAACGCCTCTTATGCCTGTCTTCTACACCATCTTGCATTCATTAACTAGTGCATGTCATGGGTTTACAAACCCATGTGGGTATGTGGGTATGGGTAGGGTGGGTATGGGTAAGGGTCTAGCATAAGTTACCCACACCCAACCCACACCCACAGCTGTGGGTTTGATGGGTATCAGTGATAAGGCCTTATCTGGGGCCTTACTTGCGATAGCAAGCCTAATGAGGTACGAGTAATCAGTGGGCTTTTCGAGTGAAGTCGCGTCGTGCTTAATTAGGAAGGTGCCCGGTCCGGAGGGGACCGGATCGTGGTGCGACTCTGAAGTTGATTGCTTATAGTCCAATCAATAGACTTCGAGTGGCTTGTAACTAAATACAAGACCAAAAGTGAATGCTAATGAGTAGAGGAGGGCCTTCAGAGGTGCACAAGGATAGAGGTGAGACAATAGCGTGTATTTTGAATAACACAAGCTTAAGGCTTTGAGTAAATACAGGCGTCTCTTTATATACTACTACAGATCTTCCGGAAGGTTCCAAAGCATATACCCATGAGTCATCGATCAGTCATCAGGAGAGAAAGGTAAGTAATCAACGAGTCAGCGATCAGTAATCAAAGGAAAACGGTGAGTAACCAAAGGATCGACGATCAGTAAGCAATGAGAAAGTGACAAAGGGAGCACAGCGATTCATCGAGCGGTAATCGTACACGGAGTCACGAGGTCAGATACCAGGCGCGTAACAGTCATCCCCCCCCCAGATGTTGACTCCCACGTCAACATATCAGTCAGTAACGTTGCCGCCTTCGGCGTAATCAGCCCAATCAAAATCATAATCCTCTGGTTGAGGATCGGCGGCTTGATCAAGGTAGTCGTCGGGTGTGGGGTTAGGGGTTTTAACAAGGCGATCGTCAGCAATTGTGTGGCGGAGCTCGAAGAAGGTGTACCCCGGCGTTAGGTTGGAAAACATGCACATCGCGTGGTTATAATGAGGGTGTCGTTTGTCTACTGTACACTTCCCTTTGCCGCGGCATTTCGCGTGCGGGATCCGGCATTGTTTCTTGTAATGTCCCGTCTGCCCACACCCACCGCATTGGTTTTCCCGTTTCTTCCTCTGTAAATATTCCCTCCGGTTTTCTTTCTTCTTTTGACGTGACTGGTTAGCAACGGGAGTAGTAAAAGGGTCGGGCATAGGGGGTGTGAGGGTGCGTGGTGCTTCAAAAGGTTCGGGTAACGGGGTGTGTCTCCCTCGATCTTGGTCAAGAGAAGGGTATTCACGAAAGCGAGGAGGGTGCGGCAAAGGGTCTGGAGACGGAGAGGGCGAGAGGGCTTGTTCAGAGACTTCTGGGCTCTGGGCGATCACTTCCAATGGAGTGTCGGGCAGGGAGGAAAGTTCGATGACGCGTGTAAGCGGGGTAGCTACGACCACTATGTCCCTCGGAAAGACTTCTTGGTCGGGGTCGCGAGTTCCCGGGACGAGGGTTTGACCAGCGAGGAGGTCAAGTTGGTGTTTGATACGAGGAACGGCTCTCGCTTGTCTGAGGCGCTCTCTGACCTTTAGTTGAGAATCAGCGAGGGTAGCGAGCTCTAGGTTGTGTGCTGTTGCGGAGGCTCGTACAGCACTCAAGAGCGACTGGATCTTCTTTGCTTGCTCCTTGAGAGCAGTGAGGGACTGGTTGGTCTTACGGAGACGGTGGATGTCGGCAAGGAGAGAAGGATCGTCCAGTTGGTAAAGAGCGAGCGTAAGAACTGTGTTGAATGGGTGGTCTTCCACTAGGGCGTCGAAGTCATCAAGGGATGGAGGTGCTTCTCCTTCCCGCGGGGCTTGAGCGGTGGCGAGGAGAGGGGTGTAATAGATTTCTCCTCCTCGTCCGGTGGTTCCAAGGACAACAGGTTCGTCGTCTACTAATGCATATTTGACATACTTTGTGGGGACAGGTTCCCCTTGTTGATCGATAATGAGAGCAGGATAGGATGCGGGGAGTTTGTTGACCGGCAACCACATGTCGTGAGGGTGGTCGTCTTCACCCTCTTTGGCTGGGGGTAACCAACGAAGGAAGTTGGCGGTCTGAGTGAGTGGGAGCGCTGTGATCAAGTCTTGGTCCCTCAAGAGCGAGACCCTGGCTGCGATGGGAGGCGGTTCCAAAGCGGGGATGAGGTCACTATCTTGTAGGGTCGGCGTTGGAAGAGAGGCCATAGCTTCGTCCTCTCCAGGGGTCGGGAAGTAAGGGGCGCGTAACGCAGCCTCGTTCCAATCGATGTCGTCCAGGAAAGCTTTCCTGGCACGTTCCCTGATAGCGTAGGGGAGACGTGAAGTCGATTGGGTAACGTACCAGTTCCCTCGGATATCTAGCGGGGAGACTAGGCCAACTTCTAGGTCTCTCAAGACCCCTGGGCTGCGAAGTGATAGTCCTTTAGAGGGCGGACGGGGATTGACAGAGACGGAGAGGGTTTGTGCTTCCTCCCAATCACGTCGTTCGATGGTAACGCGAGGCCAAGAATATAGAGGGGGGGACTCCGGTCGCGGCCGTTCAGTGATGGAACGGTTGATGGTGTAGTTAGTTGGGATGCTGGCGAGGTCGAAGAAATGGGAATGGTCGAAGGTCTGGCGGATCTGATGGAAGGCAAGAGCCTCAAAGAGAGCGGGTGGGATCCGAGCGATGGGAGTATTGACAAGTTCCCGTATGAGGGATGAGGGCGAATGTTGGTTTGACTGCGAGATCGTGAGAGCGGTGAGGCGTTGAGTGACCTCGTCGAGGTTATCGTCTGTGTTCTGTGGTTTAATGCTATCAAGGGGTGGAGAAGGAGGAGATGCTGGGGTCAGAGAAGGGAGGGAGTCTGGAGAAGTCGCCATAGAGAGTCGGCGAAGTCGTAGGGTTCTTATATCCGTTTGAGCGTGGTATTCCTCGACCAGTGTGGGAGCTCGGATTCGATCCGCTGGTTCCCATGAGTCCTCCGCTTGTGAGTATCCTTTCCACCTGACCTTGTATTGCAGGGTCTTTTTGCGCCCAAATTTGCGCATCCCCACAATTTGCTCCACTTCCCACTCATGTTCTCCATCGATCAGATCAGGGGGCGGCCGGGGGAAGTTTTCACCGTGTTCTAGAGTCTCGCGATAAGGTGACAGGTACGAGGCATGAAAAACATTGTGAATCTTCCATTGCGCCGGCAGTTTCAGTTGATAGGAGGTGGGTGATATGACGTGAGTGATGTAAAAGGGGCCATATCGTTTTGGTGCTAGTTTCTTTGATGGATATACTGTCTTCAAGTTAGTTGCGTCTAACCATACTTGATCATTGAGCTGATAAGGTTCGAATTTCGTTTGCTTGATCATTTGTTTTTGCGCTCGCTCGATGGCCGAAACGACTTGAGTCCGAATGAGTTTAATCGCTTCAAGGCGTTCTTCGGTGGTCTTGAACTTGGCTTTATGTAGGATTTGATGGGCTTTAGGGAGGAAACCCATAAGGACTTCGTAGGGCGTTTGCTTGGTAGTTGCCGAGGGGCGAGAGTTCATGACGTAAGTGATGACTGGTAACCATTTTGCCCAATCGGAGGCATGTGTGTTACACAAAGTGCGCAAGATAGCTTCCATTGATTGGTTAGTCCTCTCAGATTGGCCGTCTGTTTGTGGGTGATAGGCGGTACTGATGTTTTGTTTGATTCCCAGAACGTTGCACAAGTCCCTGAACAAATCCGAAGTTACCCGTGGGTCTCGATCTGAAATGATCCTTTCCGGGAGTCCGTAGTGCGGGAATACTCTTTCGGCATAGAGTTGAGCCAGTTCCAATGATGTCATAGATTCCTTGCAAGGCAAGAGGACAACTGCCTTAGAGCAGTCATGGTCGGTGATCGTAAGGATCGAGTCAAAAGTGTTTGAGGGTGGTAGTTTGGTCACCCAATCGATAGACACAGTCGAGAAGGGCACTGCTCCAGGCTCGGGTGTGATAGGAAAAAGTGGGGGTCGGTTCGGATGGGTGTTGGCCTTAGTAGACTGGCAGGTGGCACACCCCTTCACATAGCTCCTAACGAAATCTTTCATCTTTGGCCACCAGAAGTCACGAGCTAATGCGATGAGTGTTGCAGCTGCTCCAGAATGTCCTGCAGTTGTGGAATTATGGTAATGTCGTGTGAGTTTCCTCATCAGTTCCAGGTCGTGAGGGACCACCAGTCGTCCATCTTTGGTCCATTGCCGATCGTCAGATGATAGGGTGTATGAGTTAGAGAGTTTTACGAGTTCTGGGGCATGTTTCAGTTGGGCCTCGAGGATGTCCTCGTGTAAGGGTAGGAGATCTAGGGCTCTGACGAAGAGATGCGAGGGGAGTGCCGTCACACCCTGATTGTCATCTTCTCCTGTTGGGTAATCAGGTCGTCGAGATAGCGCATCTGCTCGGTTTTGGGCCCCCGGTTTATGTACTATGCGGAAATTGTAGCGTGAAAGTGTGTTGATCCCTCGGGCGACACGTCGGTTTATTTTCTGGGGATGTCGATAGTAGGCCAGATTTGCGTGATCCGAGAACACTGTGACTGGTGTTTCAGTGTGCGCTAGTATGGGCTGCCAGTGTTCGAGCCCGAAGACTAATGCTGTGAACTCTCTGTCCCAAACATCATAATTTCTCTCGGCTTCATTGAGTGTCTTGGAGGCGAAACCAATAGCTCTTCGTTTGCCCCGGTCGTCTCGCTGGAACAACACAGCTCCAAGGGCGAATTGTGAAGCGTCCACTTCAAGTTCATATGGTCGAGTCGGATCTGGGGCATTAAGTTCCGGGTTGTCACATACTCGACTGATGAGTTCGTCGAGCGAGGCGCGGGCTTCGTCCGTCCATTCGAACCTGTGCCCCTTTTTGGTCAATGCTGTGAGAGGGCGAGCGAGCTTGGCGAAATTTCGAATAAAAGGCCTTTGGTAGCCGAGGACGCCTAAGACTTGTCTGACTTCCCTGACCGAGTGTAGTTCTCGCGGCCAATCCCTGAGGCCCGAGATTTTTGTGGGGTCGATATGAGCGACTCCATCTTTCACGACATAACCCAGAAATTCGACAAAGGACTGTTCAAATTGGCACTTAGACACTTTGAGGAAGTAGGAGTGTTTGGCGAGAGTGTCGAGGAATTCGTGTACTATTTTCCTATGTAAGGAATATCCCTCAGGTGTGTCGTCGGTTCCGATGCAGACGTCGTCCATGAAATTCGCAAAATGATCTGGGTATCTTTGTTTGAGCTTGCGAAGGTCGCGGTTCATCGCCCGTTGGAACACGGACGGCGCGTTCTTTAATCCGAAAGTCATAACCTTCGGAATGTACGAGCCAATCGGGGTTTTGAAGGCAGCCTTCCGTCGGTCCTTGGGATCAATCAAAATGTTGTGGTATCCGTCTTTGATATCGAATTTCGAAAAGAGACGCTTCCCTTTTAGTTTATCAAGTTCCGTCCTCGTATCAGGCATATAGTACTTGTCGTCCACTGTGATATCATTGAGTTTTCGATAGTCAATCACCATGCGAAGGTCTTCGCCTTCTTTCTTTTCGATAAAAAAGACCGGCGATTGGAATTCCGACGGTCCTTCTTCTAGTTGTCCTTTGTCCAGGCCTTCACGGATTTTGTTGTGTAATACTCCCGTTTCTCGTTTGTTCAGGGGATAGACTTTGCAATCCAGGTGATCGGGTGCTCCTTCTTTCAGGGTGATCGTGAAATTCTCTGGTCTATTGGGCGGGAAGCGGGCAGCGAGAGTCTGATCAAAGACTCGTGCGTGCCTTTGGTATTCTTCGGGTAGGGTTGCTTCCGTAAGGTGGTCACGTGTTTTGTGGGCGTGCGCGGCCCACTGTTGGGCGAACGACGCCCTTTTGAGATAGATGGCTTCTCCGTCCTTCGGGAAACCGCAAGTTCGTAAGGCCTTGACCTGAAGTCTCCTTAGCCATTCTTTTGCCCGGTCTCTTTGGGTGAGTTTCAGTCCCCACCTCCCTGCTATCCGTCCAGTGATCCAGTCGATCCGTGGATTAAAAGCCCTTAGGAAGGAATACCCCAAGATGGCCCTGTCATTTCCAAGGTCCGCGATATAAAAGCGCAAGTCTCTCTTTTGCGTTCCCAGTTCGACTTCGATGTTGGCATAGGTCGTTACCACTCCGGCGGAGTTTCGGGTTCCGTCCATGTTTAGAACTTTGACCGGTTCTGCCAACGTTTTTAGGTTCATTTTTAACCTTTCAGCTGTCTGTGGATCCATGAAATTGTGACTTGCGCCGCTGTCTAACAGCGCCTTTTCGACCTTGCACGCAGGTTTAAAGAAGAACGGTACATGTATTCCTGACTTCGTCTTCCTAATGTACATGGTGCTAAGTTCGCCCTCCAGATCGGTCGTAATCTTTCGGGCTCTCAAAAATCCTTGCTTTCGGTTTCTTGTTCTTCGGTCTCCGTATCCGACCCTTCGCCAATCAGTCGTTCCAGAAGTTTCTCGCGTTTGGCCTTTGACATCGCCCGAATGGTTGCATGGACGTCGGAGACTGTCGCTTTGTACTTGGGCGGTGGGTCTTCTTCGTCCTTTTCTTTTACTTCGATAACGCGGGCTCGAGCAGGTGAGTCGGTCTTTCTTTCGCCGGTTTGTCTGGTTTTCTTCTTTTCAGGACAGTCGCGCGCCATATGGCCATCCTTTCGACAGAAGAAGCAACCTCCGCGCTTGCGCAGTTTCTCGCGCTCGTCGTTGGTTAATTTTGCGAGTTTCGCAGAATCGATCTGCATGCGATCGTCCTCTCGGATCTCGTCTCGATTACGCCCACGGGAGCCATTGCCTTTTGGGACTTCTTTGGCGAGTTGGAGGGCGGCCTGCCAGCGCGCCTCGCGGGTGCTCTGGTTTGGATTTCCTCCACGTCCCCCGATTTCTGCTTTCACTATTTTCCGGCGGCGTAACTGACGGCGGGCCTCGCCCTGCCACCCATCAAGATTAACTGGCCAGTGCTCCATTGCGTAGATCCGGGCGACGAGGCCGCGCGGGAGGCCATCTCGAAATGCTTTGAGGGTGCCCACATCGGTACGGGTCATCCCTGCTTGGGCAATCAAGTTCTCGAATTTGGCGATGTAAGTATCTATTTCTTCCCCTTTGAGGTCTAGGGTTGCTAATTCCGCTGCTGCCCGTTCCATCGCTGCTGAATCAGCGAATGAAGACTCGAAATCCGCTCGAAAATTTATCCACAAAGCCTCGTCTTCCCGGGAATATCGATTGTTGTCCATGTCATCAGCCAGCTGTCGGACTCGGTTGGTCGCCCAATCGTTGACGTTTGGTCCGCGGATTCGTCCGAGGCAGGTAAGGACCCGGTAATAGGGGCTTGCCATCCGCGGATGCTGATCGTTCATCATCCAGTAAAGGATGAATTCCCGGATGAAATCTTGGGCTTTGGAGCGGTCTCCATTGAAGAACGCCGGCGGATCTCCTTCTAACTTGTTACCCATGTCCTTTTTCTCAGCATTTTCGATTCTTCCAGGTTCAGGTAGCGGCTGGTGTGGCGGCGGGACTGGGCCTGGATTATCATCTCGGGGCGGCGGGTTCACGCTGAGGTCCAGGGCCCTTCTGACCAAGAGTGCTTCCTCGGATTCGGTCATCGAGCGAATGGGTGGTAGGGGGACGGTTGTGGGTAGGTAATGTTCTCGGGGTTGCGGTGGGTCGATGGGATCAGCAATGTCTTGGAAAATTGGGGCGTCGGCCAGGTCGTCGGTCAAGTTCTGAACTTGGGTAGTCGGGACGATGGGGTCGGTGTATTCAAGACTTTCCTCTTCGGGTGGAGGAGCGGGCGGAGAAGACTGTTCGGTTGGGGGTTCTCGGTGTGCGAGACGATTGTCTGGGTGTAACGGGTGGTTAGAGGGCCAATACCCTAGTCCTTCTTGTTCAGCTTTTTCTCGAGTAAAAGCTGCGGCTTGTCGGGTGCTATAATATGCAGCGTTCCCCTTTCTTATCAAGATGTACCAAGTATCGTTAATAAATTCGACTGGTACGGCCTTCTGCCCTTTTGGGAGATAATATCCCGGATTCTCGACGTGAGATAGCCAAAGGCTCTGAGGGGCAAAGGGGAGATCGGGTCGAGCGCGAACGGGTGCTGTGATGTAGAGTTTCTCGTTGTCAGGAAATCGTGCAGTAAGGAGTTCTGGCAGTTCTTGTCCGGACATATATTTTGATGAGGACACAGAGTGAGATAGGCTAGGAAGCTTGTGTTAATGATAAGGCCTTATCTGGGGCCTTACTTGCGATAGCAAGCCTAATGAGGTACGAGTAATCAGTGGGCTTTTCGAGTGAAGTCGCGTCGTGCTTAATTAGGAAGGTGCCTGGTCCGGAGGGGACCGGATCGTGGTGCGACTCTGAAGTTGATTGCTTATAGTCCAATCAATAGACTTCGAGTGGCTTGTAACTAAATACAAGACCAAAAGTGAATGCTAATGAGTAGAGGAGGGCCTTCAGAGGTGCACAAGGATAGAGGTGAGACAATAGCGTGTATTTTGAATAACACAAGCTTAAGGCTTTGAGTAAATACAGGCGTCTCTTTATATACTACTACAGATCTTCCGGAAGGTTCCAAAGCATATACCCATGAGTCATCGATCAGTCATCAGGAGAGAAAGGTAAGTAATCAACGAGTCAGCGATCAGTAATCAAAGGAAAATGGTGAGTAACCAAAGGATCGACGATCAGTAAGCAATGAGAAAGTGACAAAGGGAGCACAGCGATTCATCGAGCGGTAATCGTACATGGAGTCACGAGGTCAGATACCAGGCGCGTAACAATCAGCAATATTTTCTGTGCCACTATTAGTTGTTTAAATTACAACTACCAACAATTATTTTGCCTTTAGTGTCCTGTTAAGGATATTAAAATTTATTTGCATGGTGGGTCAAGAACTGGGAAGTCTATCTGTGGCTCTCTTACATGGCATTTGACTACTTTGTTAATGTCTGGTAAGTGCCCCATCATCTCACTGCACACTTAATCTAACAACTCCTATAGCCAGTTTAGTTTATGTAAAACATCTCTTTAGCAAGGGTTGACTTGTGCAGTCTCACATTTGGGATTTACTATCAGTTCAGTTAACATATGCATAAATCTGTCTCAAAGAATGGAATAAAACTGGCTTGATAAAGAACAGTAATATAATAGAAGCAGCAACACTGCCAGATATAAATAGGAATAAGGCAGATCTTGAAGATAGAAGGGATAGTATATTGTAGAAATAGTTTACTCTCTACAATAATGCAAACCCATAGTGCCAACCCACATGGGTTTTGGTACCCATAGTACCCATAAGTACCCATACCCATATCTTGTGGTACCCATACCCATAAGTGTGGGTGTGGGTTTGTGTGGGTATGGGTGAGGGTAAAGGCTGAGTTACCCATGGGTTACCCATGGTGAGCACTATCATTAACTATATAGCACACAGGGAAAATGTTTGCCCGGACCTGCAGAGCGGCTTAAGCAAAAGATCAGCCTGCCGGCCCTCAGTAATTTCGTTGAGGTGTGTACGATAAGCCGGCTCCGACGGACTGTAGGGATATATAAATTAATGAACAATACTGTGACATTTACCATAACATCAGCAACACGTCCATATGCTTTTCCGTGCTTTTTTGCCTTTATAAAGATAAAAAGCACATATTCAGAAAGTAATGAGCTCCTTGTCACAAGGAAAATCACTACTTGTCCCATGTGCTTTATTGCTTGTTTTCAGCAAAGTCTACTTATTAACACCGTACTTGTAGTGATAGCATACAGTACTTTATTTTCAGGTCAGTATACTGTCTCAATATCAGTTCCGGCATCATCACCGTCATGGTCATGGTTGTCATTGTCATCACATCAATGTCTTCGTTGAGTTTGTACTTGATATGAGCTTGAGGGAACAAGTGCTGTGAGGAACTTGACAGAAAGGGAGCAGAGAGGGCCATGGAAAGAAATGCGGAACAGGACTATGTAAGTACCTTTTCTGGGACAAGACCCCATCTCAAACTCATCCACAAGGCCATGTGCCCACAAGTTCTTCCTGCTCATGCCCACGCTGTCTGCACAGGCTGGGAATTGATGACTTTCTCAACCTGCACGTGCACGCTCACCTTGATGATCCTTGTTACCCTCATGGCTCAGGGACATTTGTGGGATTGAGCATCTGGCAAGTGCCATGCATGGTGCCAGCTGATGTCCAAGAGGCAGTTGTGGTGGAAGGGCACCATCTATGACTGCCTTGTGAGGTGCAGCAGCACTGCCACAGTTTGTGTGACCAATGACGAGGACTAGAGCGCATGGTGGGTTCAACAAGAAGTTTACAGGACTTGGGAGCAAAAAGTGCATACTTGGCAATGTTATGGTAGACGAAGATGTCGCCTGGTCATGAGGCCATGACAATGCTCTCAGGGGCACAGAAGTTGGAGTACCCAATCCAGAGGATCTACGCACAAAAATGAACATCAGCATGCAACGTGTAAAAGAAGGACAACACAGCCGTGATAATATTGCTGTGGGGTGGAATTGACATAGTTTGATGTAGACGGAGTTAAGAGTGAGACCAAGGCCTGGAGAGGCTTTCCCTGAATTTCTGCAACCTTAGCACAAAGGGCTGTCGCCGACAGACTGAAAGTTGGTGAGAGTGCCACTACGGTGGTTGAACTTAGACGGTGAAAAAATGTTGAAAAGTTCAACTTGCCCCAAACACGGCGTGCCGAGGCCGATGACATAATGACAGACATGTTCAACTTGAACCGCCACCCACATATGCCATCTATGCCAATGAATGTCCGTTATAAAGAGCCCACCCCCCCATGATTCAGTATATAACATGGTATGTTTGACCCTAAAACCACTTCCATCCGTACTTTTGGAACTCCCTTTCGTCGTGCTCATACACAAAAACTCGACACAGTTGAAAAAGGCAAACTTGGCGGGAAACACACTCAGGGCTGAACAGGAAAGCGTGGTGGACACTTCGACGGCCTTCCGATCCGAGGTCTTTGAAGCAGTGAAACAATTCCAATATGAAAGGAGAGCGGCGAAATGCCTCACTCATGAAACCTCCACTTCCGACAAAACGAACGCCAATGACAACCTCAGCTCCAATACAAAGGATGTTTCCCTGTTCTTCCGATCGAGTCCCTTGTTGTCGCACTCAAGGCATACACAGTGGTTTACGCCCTCAAGGATTTGGTGACCCCCAACTCCACCATCGTCCTCCTCCACAACGGAATGGGTGTCTACGAACGATTGGTCGAGGACATCTTCCATAATCCCGAGCAGCGACCACACTTGATCGTCATGGTTAACGACCATGAGGCATGGAACAAGGATTACTTTCACACAGTCCACGCTGGTGTTGGCTCTATCACATTCGGGATTGTTGCTGATCTCTGAGGCAGAAGTTTTGAGGCCTCAGCTGTGGACAAGGATATCCCACCGAGAATAGGCCATAGACCGAGGATAAGATCAAGGTGTTCTGTGTGGTATGTGATCCCTATCTTCCATAGTAAGCGCATGCTGATTTTTGTGAGCCATATAGACGTGGAAGAACCCGGTGACTGGTGCGCAACATTTCCAGGTGCATCCCTGTACTGTGCAAGAGCTGCACATTGACCCATTGCCTGAGGGTGCATCACATGACGGCGCGCTGTGCCCTGACAGTGCCCACCTCGAGAACCTGAAGGAAGTGTGCAAGTTGTTGTACAAGATGCAGCGCCATGATTAGAGTGTGTCCAGCTACTATACTCTGTTTTCACTGGCCACTCGATGAAAGCTGACCCGCACCATTTCTGGTTCTTGCCAAGTAGACCATGTTTGTGGGACGGGCGATGAGTGGGAATGGTGCATTTTGCTGGTTGATTTGTGTCGACATAATGAGCAGGTACTACAGTATCATGAATACTTGTTTGAACTAGATTTTCTTCTTTGTAGTCCCCTTGTGCTTTTTGAAGTGCGTTGTTTACTTGTGAAAGTGGACGTACTTTCAGGAGCAGTTCGGAATCAGGTCTGACAAGCAAATGATATTCCTTTTTGGGCTTTTTTATAAAAAAGGCAAAAAAGTATGAAAAAGCATGAAAAAGCATTTGGACCAGTTGCTGATGTAGAAGCCATACATATGGCCAAACCAAAACCAGAAGACAAACCACACACAATCAAAAGCCAAAAAAAGAAAACTAAAGAAACTGCAATCGCAGCATGGACGGACCAATGGCACAGAGCACCACACACCTCACTTGCATACCGAACTGTGCTCACAAAACCACCCGATGGCAGACCCCACCCCACCCTCCTAGCAGGAAAAGGCCCAGTTAAGTTCTCCTGCTTAACACACTGCACCCTGTACCAGATCATCACCAGACACACTTTCACAGGAGAATACACACAACACTTCCATAATCGGCACATTCCAGATCAAGTCACATGCACATGCGGCGAACCGGTCCAAACAGTAGAGCATATCCTGCTCGAGTGCACCGAACACACCACTGCATGCTGCCGACACCTTACAGTAAGCAGCCACCTCTGTACCCTCCCCCAACTCTTCGACCACACAAAATGCATCGACACGGTGCTCTGCTTCCTAAGTGAAACCAGAGCATGTGCGAAACTGAGAACGGAATGGGAACCAGGATGAGTGCAACGTAGAAATGCATACCCGAGAGAACGGGTGAAACCTACTACGATACATGACCACCACACCACTACAATCTATCACCACCCCAGTTGGCCACGACTAAGACCACACCACACATGCCTAAGCATACTACGTTATATTACGTGACCGCCTCTGTACTCTACCTGTACACGCTGTGGTATAAAAATTCGGAAAAAAAA
>QFEY01001712.1:0-11809 GCA_003316435.1 Russula virescens
ACTTTATATCTGCTATGTATATATTTTAGTGAATTTGTATTAAGAAATGTTTAAGATGATGTTATAAACCGTACAATAGTGAAGCTTCAATAACAAGAACAGTTTAAATCAGTAATTGGAGCATATCTCCTCCAAATGTTGATCATTTCAGATGTACTTAGGCTTGTTTGAAAGGTATTTTAAAGGGGAACAACCATGGTTTGTGGACCGCGGGAAGGAACCCCTATTATGTGCGGTTTGTAATATATTTGTGTTGCCATGCATTTTTGGGTTTATGTAGTAAAATAATATGGACCACGCATAGGTGTGTTCTCTATCCGCGGTCCAAAACAGAATTATGTTGGTGAGACTGATATGACCGTGCTTAGGATATAGTCCTATCTGCGGTTTATACTATAAGGCATCTAAATGTTAGATTTAACAGGTATAGGGTTTTTCAGGGGTTGATGCCTTATTTTTTTACCCCAAACCTACCCTAGACCCCTAACTGAATTAGATTAGCCCCCCTTAGAATCATCATTAGAATGGTCTGGAACGAATGATGTCATCATAATGCCATCAATGAGTCATCCGGACTGCGGATTAATCAGCGCAATGAGTCAGCCTGCTGCGCAGCCGCATCATCGATGTCCCGAACCAATAGCAATTAAAGAGCGGACCCACTCCAGTCTGCCATTAGGTAAAGCTGATTACCCCCGCTGACGCGTCCCTCTCGGCTGTCACCGGCAATCAGAAAAAGTTAAGTTTAACCGGAGATCCAAAGGAACTGATGAGCCCTATAAAGGGCAAAACTCCTGGATCGGTGGGATCCTCATTCCCCCTGGAGTCTTCCCGGATTTCTCCCTCCTCATAGCACCCTAACACGTCTCGACACCTTTGCTCGCTGTGCTCGCTTCAGCATCTCGCCTCCCTAAACTGAATTCAATTAGACCCCTATAGAATACAAGGATGCAGCACTCTGTTGGAGTCTGGTCACAAGCCGGTCATAACACTCAGGCAACTGTCCACATGACACCGCCTATACTCGCGACTGTGCACGCATTGCTACTCCCTCAGTCTTTTCTCTCTTCCATTGACTAAGGGGTACATTACTTCACGCTGATCAAACTATACCATTACTAACTGTACCTAGTACATCATTTAGGTACACATAATCTTAGTATTTTCTCTCTTCCATTGACTGAGGGTACATGCAACACTCGCAAGAGTGTGAAGGCCAGACCTTGGCGAAGAAGTAAGTTCTGAGGTGGAGAGGTCTGTGTTCGAATTCGTGTTCGTGTGATCAATTGTCACTCCTAGTCGATGTCGATGTCGATATGAGATGGGGTCGACTGGTCTAAGTTCTATCTTTATCTGGAGATCCGATCTCTCACGACTACGTGTGAGGCTGCCTTGATTCCTCTAGCTACGTAACTGTCCTTCTGGGATATTTCACCTCTTAAGGAAATAAGTGGTCGATGAAGAGTTGTTCCTGTGCCTGCAGCACTAATAGTAAGACTATCTGGTATAGTCTTACTATGACGAGTTCAAGAGTACTTAATACTAGTCCCACTAGTATTAGGCTTAGAGTTCGGTCCAGAGTAGCCCAGGAGTTACTATAGGTAGCAAATCCGAGGCTGTGAAGAGAAAGGTAGATTGTTTGCAATAAGAGCCAAGTCAGGCTTGGAGTACATAAGGCTACAAACCGGTGCTACTTATACTACTTCCAAGCCACCAAGTATTGGGATCCTAGGGTAGAGTCATTACCTTAATACAGTAAGTCAGAGATAATGAGTCGTATAGTATGTGAGTCATCAGCCACAACTGTAAGTACCGATCCTAGGAATGAGTCACATGGGTATGAGTCACATGGGGTTAGGAGATAGGCAATAGGCAGTAGGTAACAGGACGAGTCCAAAACGAGAAAAATAGTACCTGGGTCGTAACAGTACATCATTCAGAAATTAACACACTCTTCTTCTCTCAGAACACAGTTGCAACAATTCCACACATTATTCCAACAATGGATCGTCTTGATTCATTTCTCACCAGCTTGAATACTCACCAACTTTTGCCCCCTATTAAGCAAGCCCTCAAGTCAGCGTGCACCTCAATTAATAAGTATTACTCAAAGACCAATACATCAAATGTTTATTGGATCACCATTGGTAAGTATTGTGTCTGCATCTGCACAGTTGCCCCATGCTAATGCCTTCATAGTCTTACATCCCAATCTTAAGCTCAAGTACTTTCACAGGCATGGATGGGAGAAGGCTTAGATCAATACAGCTGAATCAATTGTTCAAGAAGAGTATGCAAACTATGCAATGATCAAGATATCAGAGCCTACCACAGTATGTTAGCTTCACTGTACAATTTCTTAAGATGCTAATTCTAAATCAATATGCAGATGGAAAGCTCTTTAGATAGTTATAATATCACCAATTTTATGGATATTCCAATGGACAGTGTCGACAATCGGTGTGAACTTGATGATTTCCTGTCTCAACCACTTGAGAAGGTACAAGACCCAATTTTGTGGTGGTGGAAGCATCATGTCGTGTTTCTGACACTTTCAATGATGGCTCTTGACTATCTTAGCATTCCTGGTGTATCATTCCTGCTATGAATATCTAATTCTTTTTCTGAATCATTTTTAAAGCAACATCAACTTCAGTTGAGCAACTGTTCTCACAAGGCCAACAACTCTTGCACTTTTCCTGCAACCAACTTTCCCTGAATATGATCCATGCATTCTTGTGCTTTGGGGATTGGTGTAGGAAGGATCTTGTGAATATGCCTGGTATTACTACAGTGCTGGACAGCCAAACTCGACAAATTTGC
This sequence comes from Russula virescens, assembly GCA_003316435.1. Lineage (NCBI taxonomy): Eukaryota > Fungi > Basidiomycota > Agaricomycetes > Russulales > Russulaceae > Russula > Russula virescens. Next base: position 2,824 of record QFEY01001712.1, read on the forward strand.
TAGTTCCTGGATGTTACAGCTCTACGGGCTGTTCACTGTACTAGACAACTTGCTGTAGTTCTATGAACTATCTGTAGGTTTAGATGAATAGGTAATTAACTGACTTGGTCAACAATCGAATAGGAATAGATGGCAGAGGAAGGGAGTGATAAATCGGAGGTAGGTCCAAAGGAGATGGTAGTCCAGTGTAGTTGGCCAATAGGGCGCTAAGGCATCACTACATGGCTGATGGTGATCGACAATCAGTGGGACACAGACCGACAAGTGGCAAGGTGGGCTGGGGACCACTTTGAGTATGAACACGGCAGAAATGGGCTGAGTGGGAGGTCCGGGCCGGGGCACGCAATGATTACTGCTTTAGGACTAACTAACAGTAAATGTCTTAGTTTACAGCACTAAGCAGGCGTATGAATGCTCTTAGCGACGAGCCGAGTGCGAGTGAGGTGAGGAGATGAGAGGGGAAGTCTTGAAGCAGACACTTAGGCTGGCACTAAGTGAGAGAGGACGACAACAATGTAGATTGGGTACAAAGTTGAGCTTAGGGCTCAACTGTCTAGTCAGGCAGTCCTTAAATACAGGGAGTCCAGGTAACTATGCTAGTAGGGTCTGAGTCAGAGCTAGTCCTAGTAGTAGTAGTATCAGTAGCATACAGCAGCTATCGTAGGGCATACAGTCACACATAGTATTGGTACTTGAGGCAGCGCGTATCAGTACATCAGGTGGGAGTCATCTAGTGTTTCAGCAGCTCCGGCTAATTCTCGGCTGAAGCCGGAGCTGCAGTCGGCGCCAATACCCGCCGAGCCGAGCTTCGTGTTGTCTGAGCTACTATTTTAGTCGACTGCCAATGAGCTGGCTTTGTGTCCGCTGCAAGTGGCTGAGCTGGCTAAGTCCTACTCTCATCGTTTTTTTTTGTCCTGTCCTGCCTCCTAGTGCCTCCTTGTTACGCGCCTCACTGTTTTACCTGTACGATTATGCATGGATGACTTGTTGTTTCTCCTCGTTTGCTTACTGATCGCTGACTCGTCTCCTCATTTTGCTTACTGATCGCTGACTCGTCTCCTCGTTTTGCTTACTGATCGCTGACTCGTCTCCTCGTTTGCTTATTGATCGCTGATTCACTGAGACCCACTTCAGAATGTTCTGGAAGATTTGCAGTAGTATATATAGAGACGCCTGTATTCGCTCTAAGCCTTAAGCTTGTGTTATTCAAAATACACGCTATTGTCTCACCATTATCCTTGTGCACCTCTGAAGGCCCTCCTCCACTCACCAGCATTCATTCTTGGACTTGTATTTAGTTACAAGCCACTCGGAGTCTATTGATTGGACTAAAAACAATCAACTTCAGAGTCGCACCACGTTCCGGTCCTGTCCGGGCCGAGTACCTTCCTGATTTGGCACGACGCGACTTCACTCGGAACTCTACTGATTACTTGTACCTCACTAGGCTTGCTATCGCAAGTAAGGCCCCAGATAAGGCCTTAACATTAACACAAGCTTCCTTTCTTCACGTGCCCTGTACTGTGATTCAAGTATATGTCAGGGCAAGAACTACCAGAACTCCTCACCGTCCGTTTTCCTGAAGACGAGAAAAAATATATCACTGCACCTGTTCGCGCTCGACCTGACCTCCCGTTTGCCCCTCCAAACTTTTGGTTATCCCACGTTGAGAACCCGGGGTACTACATCCCGAAAGGAACGAAATCAATACCAGTCGAATTTATCAACGACAACTGGTATATATTAACAAGGCAAGGCAACGCCGCGTTTTATTCCACCCGACAAACAGCAGTCTTCACTACAGAAAAGGCTGAAAAAGAAGGACTAGGATATTGGAGTCCTAACCACCCGTTCCACCCAGACAATCGTCTCGCGCACTGAGAACCCCCAACCGAGCAATCTTCTCCGCCCGCTCCTCCACCCGAAGAGGAAAGTCTTGAGTACACCGATCCCGTAGTCCCGACGATCCAAGTTCAGACCTTGACCGACGATCTAGCTGACGCCCCAATTTTCCAGGACATTGCCGATCCTGTGGACATACCGCAACCCCGAGAACATTACCTACCCGCAATTGTCCCCCAACCAGCCATTCGCCAAATGACTGAAGCTGAAGAAGCATTGTTAGTCAGAAGAGCCCTAGACCTCAGCGTAAACCCGCCGCCGCGCGAAGACAATCCAGGCCCTGTGCCGCCGCCACATCAACCATTACCCGAACCTGCGAAAATGGACGCTTCCGAGAGAAAGGACATGGGAAATAAATTAGAAGGCGACCCACCCGCGTTCTTTACTGGAGACCGCTCCAAAGCCCAAGACTTTATTCGGGAATTCATCCTCTACTGGATGATGAATGATCAACACCCGCGAATGGCAAGTCCCTATTACCGGGTCCTTACCTGCCTCGGACGAATCCGTGGACCAAATGTCAACGACTGGGCGACCAACCGAGTCCGACAACTAGCTGATGACATGGATAACAATTGATATTCTCGGGATGATGAGGCTTTGTGGATAAATTTTCGAGCGGATTTCGAGTCCTCGTTCGCCGACTCAGCAGCTATGGAACGAGCAGCGGCGGAATTAGCCACCCTAGACCTCAAAGGAGAAGAAATAGATACTTACATCGCCAAATTCGAGAACTTGATTGCTCAAGCAGGGATGACCCGTACCAATGTAGGAACCCTCAAAGCGTTTCGGGACGGTCTCCCGCGCAGCCTCGTCGCGCGAATCTATGCTATGGAACACTGGCCTGTGAATCTTGATGGATGGCAAGGCGAAGCCCGTCGGCAATTGCGTCGCCGAAAGATCGTAAAAGCTGAAATTGGTGGACGCGGCGGGAACCCAAACCAAAGCACCCGGGAAGCGCGCTGGCAAGCTGCTCTCCAACTCGCTAAAGAAGTTCCAAAGAGTAACGGAACCCGCGGACGCAATCGAGATGTGATCCGTGAGGACGACCGAATGCAGGTCGACTCTGCGAAACTCGCCAAGCTGACCAATGAAGAGCGCGAGAAACTGCGCAAACGCGGAGGATGTTTCTTCTGCCAGAAGGATGGACATATGGCACGCGACTGTCCTGAAAAGAAAAAGGCCAGGCAATCTAACGAGAAGAAGGCTGACTCACCGGCCCGCGCCCGCGTTGTCGAAGTAAAAGAAGAGGACAAGGAGGACCTGCCGCCAAAATATAAAGCCACTGTCTCGGATGTCCACGCGACTATCAGAGCTATGACCAAGGAAAAGCGCGAAAAACTGTTGGAAAAGCTTATTGGGGAAGGATCAGATTCCGAGAACGAAGAAAAGGATTTTTGAGAGCCCGACGGATTACGACCGAACCTGAGGGCGAAGCTAGCACGATGTACATTAGGAAGACGAAATCTGGAATTCACATACCTTTTTTCTTCAAACCTGCGTGCAAGGTCGAAAAGGCGCTACTAGACAGCGGCGCTAGCCATAATTTCTTGGATCCTACAACAGCAAAAAGGCTACGAGTCCACCTGAGAACTCTAGCGGAACCTGTAAAGGTGTTAAACGTCGATGGGACCCGAAACTCGACAGGGGTAGTAACAACTTACGCAAATATCCAAGTTGAACTCGGAACTCAAAAAAGAGACTTACGATTTTATGTCGTGGATCTGGGGAGCGACAGAGCCATCCTAGGATATTTGTTCTTGAGAGCATTCAACCCTCGTGTAGACTGGATCACTGGACAAATTGCCGGAAGATGGGGACTAAAGCTTACTCAATGGGATAGGGCAAAAGAGTGGTTGAAGAGACTCCAAGTAAAGGCCCTGCGGGCTTGTGGGTTCCCCGGAGAAGGCGAAGCGATCTATGTGAAACGATCGTCTTTCGCTCAACAGTGGGCCGCGCAAGCTCACAAAACACGTGACCACCTTATGGAAGCCACCCTGCCTGAAGAATACCGAAGACACGCAAACGTCTTTGATCAGACGCTCGCTGCTCGTTTTCCTCCCAACAGACCAGAAAATTTTACGATTACACTGAAAGACGGAGCCCCTGATCACCTCGATTGCAAGGTATACCCCCTAAATAAAAAGGAAACCGTCGTCTTACAAAGCAAAATCCGCGATGGGTTGGATAAGGGACAACTCGAAGAGGGCCCTTCCGAGTTCCAGTCCCCCGTTTTCTTCATCGAAAAGAAAGAGGGCGAAGATCTGCGGATGGTCGTCGACTATAGGAAGTTGAACGATATCACGGTCGACGACAAATACTATATGCCTGACACTCGCACGGAACTCGACAAACTCAAGGGAAAGCGCCTTTTTTCCAAGTTCGACATCAAAGACGGTTACCATAATATCTTGATAGACCCGAAGGACCGGAGGAAGGCTGCTTTCAAAACCCCAATCGGGTCCTACATCCCCAGGGTGATGACATTCGGATTGAAAAACGCACCATCAGTCTTTCAGCGAGCCATGAACCGAGACCTACGACGACTAAAACAGAAATATCCGGAGCACTTCGCAAATTTCATGGATGATGTGTGTATAGGGACTGACGCTACGCCAGAGGGATACGATCTACACCGCAAGATCGTACACGAATTCCTTGACACCCTTGCGCAACATTCTTATTTTCTCAAAGTTTCTAAATGCTCATTCGAACAATCATTCGTCGAGTTTCTCGGGTATGTGGTAAAAGATGGGGTCGCCCGCATCGACCCAACAAAAATTTCCGGACTCCAAAGCTGGCCACGAGAGCTCCACTCGGTCAAGGAAGTCCGACAAGTCCTAGGAGTTCTCGGGTACCAACGACCTTTCATCCGTAACTTCGCAAAACTCGCTCGCCCCCTTACAGCTCTTACCAAGAAGGGGCGTAAATTCGAGTGGACTGACGAAACCCGCGCCGCGCTGGACGAACTCATTAGTCGGGTATGCGACGATCCGGAGCTTAATGCCCCTGACCCAACTTGACCTTACGAGCTTGAGGTCGATGCCTCACAATTCACACTAGGAGCAGTCTTGTTTCAGCGAGACGACCGTGGAAAACGTAGGGCTATCGGATTCGCCTCAAAAACCCTTAACGAAGCCGAGCGGAACTATGATGTATGGGATAGGGAATTCACCGCACTCGTTTTCGGACTAGAACATTGGCAACCTATCCTTGCACATACTGAAGCTCCGGTCACGGTTTTCTCTGATCATGCCAACCTAGCGTACTACCGACACCCGCAGAAAATCAACCGACGCGTTGCTCGAGGTATCAACACTCTGTCTCGATATAATTTCCGCATTATACATAAACCGGGAGCCCAGAACCGGGCGGACGCGTTATCTCGACGACCTGATTACCCAACGGGCGAAGATGACAACCAGGGCGTAACCGCCCTCCCCTCACATCTCTTTGTCAAAACCCTGGATCTCCTGCCCTTACATGAGGACATCCTCGAGGCCCAACTGAAACACGCCCCAGAACTTACAAGGCTCTCTGACTCATACGCTCTGTCATCCGATGATCGACAGTGGACTAAAGATGGGCGACTGGTGGTTCCTCGTGACACAGACCTGATGAGAAAGCTCACACGGCATTATCACAACTCGATGACTGCAGGACATTCTGGAGCCGCCGCAACACTCGTTGCACTAGCTCGTGACTTCTGGTGGCCAAAGATGAAAGACTTTGTCAGGGCCTATGTGAAAGGATGTGCCACCTGTCAGTCTACTAAGACCAACACCCATCCAAACCGACCCCCACTTTTCCCCATCACACCAGAGCCTGGAGCAGTACCCTTCTCCACCGTATCTATCGATTGGGTGACAAAATTACCACCCTCAAATGATTTCGACTCAATCCTCACGATCACTGATCATGACTGCTCCAAAGCAGTTGTTCTTCTACCGTGTAACGAATCGATGACATCACTTGAGCTAGCCCAGCTTTATGCCGAGAGAATTTTCCCACACTATGGTCTCCCTGAAAAGATCATCTCTGATCGCGACCCTCGGGTAACTTCCGATCTGTTCCGAGACTTGTGCAACGTTCTGGGGATCAAACAGAACATTAGCACCGCCTATCACCCTCAAACGGATGGGCAATCTGAACGAACTAACCAATCGATGGAAGCTATATTGCGCACTTTGTGCAACACCCATGCTTCGGATTGGGCTAAATGGCTACCTGTTGTTACCTATGCCATCAACTCCCGCCCGTCGGCCACTACGAAACAAACGCCCTACGAAGTCCTCATGGGCTTCCTCCCCAAAGCGCACCAAGTATTACATAAAGCCAAGTTCAAAACCACAGAGGAACACCTTAAAGCAATCACGACCATTCGGGCACAAGTAGTTGCAGCTATTGAACGAGCGCAAAGGCAACTAATCAAACAAACAAAATTTAAACCATATCAGCTAAACGACCAAGTATGGCTGGATGCTACCAATCTGAAGACAATCAACCCATCAAGGAAACTGGCGCCAAAAAGATATGGCCCCTTTCAAATCACTCACGTCATATCACCCACCTCCTATCAACTAAAACTTCCGGCGCAATGGAAAATTCACAACGTTTTTCATGCCTTATACCTGTCACCCTATCGAGAGACTCCAGAACATGGTGAAAACTTCTCCCAGCCGCCACCTGATCTGATCGATGGAGAACATGAGTGGGAAGTGGAGCAAATTGTAGGGATGCGCAAGTTCGGGCGCAAAAAGACCCTGCAATACAAGGTCAGGTGGAAGGGATACTCGCATGCTGAAGACTCATGGGAACCAGCGGATCAAATCCGAGCTCCCAACCTAGTCGAGGAATACCACGCTCGAACAGATATAAGAACCCTACAACTCCGTAGACTCTCTATGGCGACTTCCCCAGATTCCCTCCCGTCTCTCACCCCGGTATCCCCTCCTTCTCCTCCCATTGGTAACGCCGAACTCCAGAATACAGACCACGATCTTGAGGAAGTTACTCAGCGCCTCACCTCTCTCTCTATCTCACGAACAGAACACCACTCTCCCTCTTCCTTCCTGAGAGAGCTTGCAAACACTCCGATCGCTCGGATTCCGCCCGCTCTGTTCGAAGCCCTCGCCTTTCACCAAATCCGTCAGACTTTCGACCACTCCCACTTCTTCGATCTCAGTGGGATCCCGTCCAACCACACTGTAAACCGCTCTCTCACCGAACGTCCACGACCAGAATCTCCACCCCTGTACTCTTGGCCTATAGCCACCATCGAGCGGCGTAACTGGGAAGAAGCACAAACCCTCTCAGTCTCTGTCAATCCCCGTCCTCCCTCTAAAGGACTCTCGCTTCGCAGCCCGGGAGTCTTGGAAGATCTAGAAGTTGGTCTAGTCTCCCCGCTAGATATCCGAGGAAGCTGGTACGTTACCCAATCAACTTCACGCCTCCCCTACGCGATCAGGAAACGTGCCAGGGAAGCTTTCCTCCAAGACATCGATTGGAACGAGGCTGCGTTACGCGCCCCTTACTTCCCGACCCCTGGAGAGGACGAAGCTATGGCCTCTCTCCCAACGCCAACCTTACAAGATAGTGACCTCATTCCCCCTTTGGAGCCACCTCCTGTCGCAGCCAGGGTCTCTTCCTTGAGGGACCAAGACTTGATCACGGCACTCCCACTCACTCAGACCGCCAACTTCCTCCGTTGGCTACCACCAGCCAAAGAAGGAGAGGATGACCACCCTCACGACATGTGGTTACCCGTCACCAAACTCCCTACTTCTTACCCAGCTCTCGTTATTGATCAGCAGGGGGAACCTGTCCCCACAAAGTATGTCAAATATGCGTTAGTGGGTGACGAACCAGCTATTCTCGGGACCACTGGGCGTGGAGGCGAAGTCTACTATACCCCTCTTTTTGCCACCGCTCAAGCCCCACGCGAAGGAGAAGCATCCCCATCCCTCGATGACTTCGACGCCCTAGTAGAAGACCACCCATTTAATACAGTCCTCACACTCGCTCTCTACCACTTGGACGACCCTTCCCTCCTTGCTGATATTCACCGTCTCCGTAAAACCGACCAGTCCCTCGCTACTCTCAAAGAGCAAGCGAAGAAGATACAAATGTTACTGAATGCTGCATGAGCTTCGGCAGCAGCCCATAACCTGGAGCTCGCTACCCTCGCAGACTCCCAGTTGAAGGTCAGAGAACGCCTTCGACAAGCTCGGGCTGTCCCTCGTATCAAGCACCAGCTTGACCTCCTCGCTGGTCAGAGCCTCGTCCCAGGGATGCGCGACCCCGACCGAGAATTCTTCCTGAAGGATGTCGTGATTACCGCTACTCCTCTCACTCGCATCGTCGAGCTCTCCTCTTTACCCGATACACCACTAGAGGTAATCGCCCGAAGCCCCGAGGTCTCCGAACGAGCCCTCTCCCTTTCACCTTCCCCAGACCCTCTGCCTCATCCCCTTCGATTTCAGGGGTATCCGTCCCTTGACCCGGACCGGGGGAGACACACCCCATTACCCGAGCCTTTTGATGCACCGCGCACGCACACACCCCCTCTGTCCGACCCTTTTGCTACTCCCGTTGCTAACCAGTCACGTTCGAAGAAGAAAGAAAACCGTAGGGAATACCTAGAGAGGAAGCAACGTGAGAACCAGTGCGGTGGGTGCGGTCAAAAAGGGCACTACAAGAAGCAATGCCGGATCCCGCATGCGAAGTGTCGTAGCAAAGGGAAGTGCGCTGTAGACAAGAGACACCCTCACTATAACCATGCCATGTGTGCGTTTTCCAATCTAACGCCAGGGTACACCTTTTTCGAGATCCGCCACACCATCGCTGACGATCGTCTCGTCAAAACCCCCGATCCCACGCCCGAGGATTATCTCGATCAGGCTGCTGATCCCCAACCCGAGGACTACGATTTCGACTGGGCCAATTACACCGAGGGCGGTAATATCACTGATTGACACAATGACGTGGAAGTCATTATCTGGGGGGGGGATGACTGTTACACGCCTCACTGTTTTACCTGTACGATTATGCATGGATGACTTGTTGTTTCTCCTCGTTTGCTTAC